>CAWWDY010000872.1:0-74620 GCA_963942605.1 Poecilus cupreus | reverse complement strand
ATAAAATTGCTGTTATAAACTTGCAAAAACATAGAAAAACGCTGTTTTGAACTATTCAAACTGACAAATTCATGTTTCTTTCGTGTGAAACGGCGATTTATGAGAAATGACGATAAAATTGCTGTTTTAAACTTGCAAAAACATAGAAAAACGCTGTTTTGAACTACTCAAACTGACAAATTCATGTTTCTTCCGTGCGAAACGGCGATTTATGAGAAATTACTATAAAATTGCTGTTATAAACTTGCAAAAACATAGAAAAACGCTGTTTTGAACTATTCAAACTGACAAATTCATGTTTCTTTCGTGTGAAACGGCGATTTATGAGAAATGACGATAAAATTGCTGTTTTAAACTTGCAAAAACATAGAAAAACGCTGTTTTGAACTATTCAAACTGACAAATTCATGTTTCTTACGTGTGAAACGGCGATTTATGAGAAATGACGATAAAATTGCTGTTTTAAACTTGCAAAAACATAGAAAAACGCTGTTTTGAACTATTCAAACTGACAAATTCATGTTTCTTTCGTGCGAAACGGCGATTTATGAGAAATGACGATAAAATTGCTGTTTTAAACTTGCAAAAACATAGAAAAACGCTGTTTTCAACTATTCAAACTGATAAATTCATGTTTCTTACGTTCCAAACGGTGGATTTTTGTGAAAACACGATAAAATTGCTGTTTTAAACTTGCAAAAACATTGAAAAACGCTGTTTTCAACTATTCAAACTGACAAATTCATGTTTCTTCCATGCGAAACGGCGATTTATGAGAAATTACGATAAAATTGCTGTTTCAAACTTGCAAAAACATAGAAAAACGCTGTTTTGAACTATTCAAACTGACAAATTCATGTTTCTTTTGTGTGAAACGGCGATTTATGAGAAATGACGATAAAATTGCTGTTTTAAACTTGCAAAAACATAGAAAAACGCTGTTTTGAACTATTCAAACTGACAAATTCATGTTTCTTACGTGTGAAACGGCGATTTATGAGAAATGACGATAAAATTGCTGTTTTAAACTTGCAAAAACATAGAAAAACGCTGTTTTGAACTATTCAAACTGACAAATTCATGTTTCTTTCGTGAGAAACGGCGATTTATGAGAAATGACGATAAAATTGCTGTTTTAAACTTGCAAAAACATAGAAAAACGCAGTTTTGAACTATTCAAACTGACAAATTCATGTTTCTTTCGTGTGAAACGGCGATTTATGAGAAATGACGATAAAATTGCTGTTTCAAACTTGCAAAAACATAGAAAAACGCTGTTTTGAACTACTCAAACTGACAAATTCATGTTTCTTTCGTGCGAAACGGCGATTTATGATAAATGACGATAAAATTGCTGTTTTAAACTTACAAAAACATAGAAAAACGCTGTTTTGAACTATTCAAACTGACAAATTCATGTTTCTTTCATGTGAAACGGCGATCTATGAGAAATGACGATAAAATTGCTGTTTTAAACTTGCAAAAACATAGAAAAACGCTGTTTTAAACTATTCAAACTGACAAATTCATGTTTCTTTGGTGCGAAACGGCGATTTATGAGAAATGACTATAAAATTGCTGTTTTAAACTTGCAAAAACATAGAAAAACGCTGTTTTCAACTATTCAAACTGATAAATTCATGTTTCTTACGTTCGAAACGGTGGATTTTTGTGAAATCACGATAAAATTGCTGTTTTAAACTGGCAAAAACATAGAAAAACGCTGTTTTGAACTATTAAAACTGATAAATTCATGTTTCTTACGTTGGAAACGGTGGATTTTTGTGAAATCACGATAAAATTGCTGTTTTAAACTTGCAAAAACATTGAAAAACGCTGTTTTCAACTATTCAAACTGACAAATTCATGTTTCTTCCGTGCGAAACGGCGATTTATGAGAAATTTCGATAAAATTGCTGTTTTAAACTTACAAAAACATAGAAAAACGCTGTTTTGAACTACTCAAACTGACAAATTCATGTTTCTTTTGTGCGAAACGGCGATTTATGAGAAATTACTATAAAATTGCTGTTATAAACTTACAAAAACATAGAAAAACGCAGTTTTGAACTATTCAAACTGACAAATTCATGTTTCTTTCGTGTGAAACGGCGATCTATGAGAAATGACGATAAAATTGCTGTTTTAAACTTGCAAAAACATAGAAAAACGCTGTTTTGAACTATTCAAACTGACAAATTCATGTTTCTTTCGTGCGAAACGGCGATTTATGAGAAATGACGATAAAAATGCTGTTTTAAACTTGCAAAAACATAGAAAAACGCTGTTTTCAACTATTCAAACTGATAAATTCATGTTTCTTACGTTCTAAACGGTGGATTTTAGTGAAATCACGATAAAATTGCTGTTTTAAACTTGCAAAAACATTGAAAAACGCTGTTTTCAACTATTCAAACTGACAAAATCATGTTTCTTCCGTGCGAAACGGCGATTTATGAGAAATTACGATAAAATTGCTGTTTTAAACTTGCAAAAACATAGAAAAACGCTGTATTGAACTATTCAAACTGACAAATTCATGTTTCTTTCGCGTGAAACGGCGATTTATGAGAAATGACGATAAAATTGCTGTTTTAAACTTGCAAAAACATAGAAAAACGCTGTTTTGAACTATTCAAACTGACAAATTCATGATTCTTTCGTGTGAAACGGCGATTTATGAGAAATGACGATAAAATTGCTGTTTTAAGCTTGCAAAAACATAGAAAAACGCTGTTTTGAACTATTCAAACTGACAAATTCATGTTTCTTTCGTGCGAAACGGCGATTTATGAGAAATGACGATAAAATTGCTGTTTTAAACTTGCAAAAACATAGAAAAACGCTGTTTTCAACTATTCAAACTGATAAATTCATGTTTCTTACGTTCCAAACGGTGGATTTTTGTGAAATCACGATAAAATTGCTGTTTTAAACTTGCAAAAACATTGAAAAACGCTGTTTTCAACTATTCAAACTGACAAATTCATGTTTCTTCCGTGCGAAACGGCGATTTATGAGAAATTACGATAAAATTGCTGTTTTAAACTTGCAAAAACATAGAAAAACGCTGTTTTGAACTATTCAAACTGACAAATTCATGTTTCTTTCGTGCGAAACGGCGATTTATGAGAAATGGCGATAAAATTGCTGTTTTAAACTTGCAAAAACATAGAAAAACTCTGTTTTGACTATTCAAACTGACAAATTCATGTTTCTTTCGTGTGAAACGGCGATTTATGAGAAATGACGATAAAATTGCTGTTTTAAACTTGCAAAAACATAGAAAAACGCTGTTTTGAACTATTCAAACTGACAAATTCATGTTTCTTTCGTGCGAAACGGCGATTTATGAGAAATGACGATAAAATTGCTGTTTTAAACTTGAAAAAACATAGAAAAACGCTGTTTTGAACTATTCAAACGGACAAATTCATGTTTCTTTCGTGTGAAACGGCGATTTATGAGAAATGACGATAAAATTGCTGTTTTAAACTTGCAAAAACATAGAAAAACGCTGTTTTGAACTATTCAAACTGACAAATTCATGTTTCTTACGTGTGAAATGGCGATTTATGAGAAATGACTATAAAATTGCTGTTGTAAACTTGCAAAAACATAGAAAAACTGTTTTGAACTATTCAAACTGACAAATTCATGTTTCTTTCGTGCGAAACGGCGATTTATGAGAAATGACGATAAAATTGCTGTTTTAAACTTGCAAAAACATAGAAAAACGCTGTTTTCAACTATTCAAACTGATAAGTTCATGTTTCTTACGTTCCAAACGGTGGATTTTTGTGAAATCACGATAAAATTGCTGTTTTAAACTTGCAAAAACATAGAAAAACGCTGTTTTGAATTATTCAAACTGATAAATTCATGTTTCTTACGTTGTAAACGGTGGATTTTTGTAAAATCACGATAAAATTGCTGTTTTAAACATGCAAAAACATTGAAAAACGCTGTTTTCAACTATTCAAACTGACAAATTCATGTTTCTTACGTTCGAAACGGTGGATTTTTGTGAAATCACGATAAAATTGCTGTTTTAAACTTGCAAAAACATAGAAAAACACTGTTTTGAACTATTCAAACTGATAAATTCATGTGTCTTACGTTGGAAACGGTGGATTTTTGTGAAATCACGATAAAATTGCTGTTTTAAACTTGCAAAAACATTGAAAAACGCTGTTTTCAACTATTCAAACTGACAAATTCATGTTTCTTCCGTGCGAAACGGCGATTTATGAGAAATTACGATAAAATTGCTGTTTTAAACTTGCAAAACCATTGAAAAACGATGTTTTTAACTATTCAAACTGACAAATTCATGTTTCTTTCGTGCGAAACGGCGATTTATGAGAAATTACTATAAAATTGCTGTTATAAACTTGCAAAAACATAGAAAAACGCTGTTTTGAACTATTCAAACTGACAAATTCATGTTTCTTTCGTGTGAAACGGCGATCTATGAGAAATGACGATAAAATTGCTGTTTTAAACTTGCAAAAACATAGAAAAACGCTGTTTTGAACTATTCAAACTGACAAATTCATGTTTCTTACGTGTGAAACGGCGATTTATGAGAAATGACGATAAAATTGCTGTTTTAAACTTGCAAAAACATAGAAAAACGCTGTTTTGAACTATTCAAACTGACAAATTCATGTTTCTTTCGTGCGAAACGGCGATTTATGAGAAATGACGATAAAATTGCTGTTTTAAACTTGCAAAAACATAGAAAAACGCTGTTTTCAACTATTCAAACTGATAAATTCATGTTTCTTACGTTCGAAACGGTGGATTTTTGTGAAATCACGATAAAATTGCTGTTTTAAACTTGCAAAAACATAGAAAAACGCTGTTTTGAACTATTCAAACTGATAAATTCATGTTTCTTACGTTGTAAACGGTGGATTATTCTGAAATCACGTTAAAATTGCTGTTTTAAACTTGCAAAAACATTGAAAAACGATGTTTTTAACTATTCAAACTGACAAATTCATGTTTCTTCCGTGCGAAACGGCGATTTATGAGAAATGACGATAAAATTGCTGTTTTAAACTTGCAAAAACATAGAAAAACGCTGTTTTGAACTATTCAAACTGACAAATTCATGTTTCTTTCGTGTGAACTGGCGATTTATGAGAAATGACGATAAAATTGCTGTTATAAACTTGCAAAAACATAGAAAAACGCTGTTTTGAACTATTCAAACTGACAAATTCATGTTTCTTTCGTGTGAAACGGCGATTTATGAGAAATGACGATAAAATTGCTGTTTTAAACTTGCAAAAACATAGAAAAACGCTGTTTTGAACTACTCAAACTGACAAATTCATGTTTCTTCCGTGCGAAACGGCGATTTAAGAGAAATTACTATAAACTTGCTGTTATAAACTTGCAAAAACATAGAAAAACGCTGTTTTGAACTATTCAAACTGACAAATTCATGTTTCTTTCGTGTGAAACGGCGATTTATGAGAAATGACGATAAAATTGCTGTTTTAAACTTGCAAAAACATAGAAAAACGCTGTTTTGAACTATTCAAACTGACAAATTCATGTTTCTTACGTGTGAAACGGCGATTTATGAGAAATGACGATAAAATTGCTGTTTTAAACTTGCAAAAACATAGAAAAACGCTGTTTTGAACTATTCAAACTGACAAATTCATGTTTCTTTCGTGCGAAACGGCGATTTATGAGAAATGACGATAAAATTGCTGTTTTAAACTTGCAAAAACATAGAAAAACGCTGTTTTCAACTATTCAAACTGATAAATTTATGTTTCTTACGTTCCAAACGGTGGATTTTTGTGAAAACACGATAAAATTGCTGTTTTAAACTTGCAAAAACATTGAAAAACGCTGTTTTCAACTATTCAAACTGACAAATTCATGTTTCTTCCGTGCGAAACGGCGATTTATGAGAAATTACGATAAAATTGCTGTTTTAAACTTGCAAAAACATAGAAAAACGCTGTTTTGAACTATTCAAACTGACAAATTCATGTTTCTTTCGTGTGAAACGGCGATTTATGAGAAATGACGATAAAATTGCTGTTTTAAACTTGAAAAAACATAGAAAAACGCTGTTTTGAACTATTCAAACTGACAAATTCATGTTTCTTTCGTGTGAAACGGCGATTTATGAGAAATGACGATAAAATTGCTGTTTCAAACTTGCAAAAACATAGAAAAACGCTGTTTTGAACTACTCAAACTGACATATTCATGTTTCTTTCGTGCGAAACGGCGATTTATGATAAATGACGATAAAATTGCTGTTTTAAACTTGCAAAAACATAGAAAAACGCTGTTTTGAACTATTCAAACTGACAAATTCATGTTTCTTTCATGTGAAACGGCGATCTATGAGAAATGACGATAAAATTGCTGTTTTAAACTTGCAAAAACATAGAAAAACGCTGTTTTGAACTATTCAAACTGACAAATTCATGTTTTTTTGGTGCGTAACGGCGATTTATGAGAAATGACGATAAAATTGCTGTTTTAAACTTGCAAAAACATAGAAAAACGCTGTTTTCAACTATTTAAACTGATAAATTCATGTTTCTTACGTTCGAAACCGTGGATTTTTGTGAAATCACGATAAAATTCTGTTTTAAACTTGCAAAAACATAGAAAAACGCTGTTTTGAACTATTCAAACTGATAAATTCATGTTTCTTACGTTGGAAACGGTGGATTTTTGTGAAATCACGATAAAATTACTGTTTTAAACTTGCAAAAACATTGAAAAACGCTGTTTTCAACTATTCAAACTGACAAATTCATGTTTCTTCCGTGCGAAACGGCGATTTATGAGAAATTACGATAAAATTGCTGTTTTAAACTTACAAAAACATAGAAAAACGCTGTTTTGAACTACTCAAACTGACAAATTCATGTTTCTTCCGTGCGAAACGGCGATTTATGAGAAATTACTATAAAATTGCTGTTATAAACTTACAAAAACATAGAAAAACGCTGTTTTGAACTATTCAAACTGACAAATTCATGTTTCTTTCGTGTGAAACGGCGATCTATGAGAAATGACGATAAAATTGCTGTTTTAACTTGCAAAAACATAGAAAAACGCTGTTTTGAACTATTCAAACTGACAAATTCATGTTTCTTTCGTGCGAAACGGCGATTTATGAGAAATGACGATAAAAATGCTGTTTTAAACTTGCAAAAACATAGAAAAACGCTGTTTTCAACTATTCAAACTGATAAATTCATGTTTCTTACGTTCCAAACGGTGGATTTTAGTGAAATCACGATAAAATTGCTGTTTTAAACTTGCAAAAACATTGAAAAACGCTGTTTTCAACTATTCAAACTGACAAAATCATGTTTCTTCCGTGCGAAACGGCGATTTATGAGAAATTACGATAAAATTGCTGTTTTAAACTTGCAAAAACATAGAAAAACGCTGTTTTGAACTATTCAAACTGACAAATTCATGTTTCTTTCGCGTGAAACGGCGATTTATGAGAAATGACGATAAAATTGCTGTTTTAAACTTGCAAAAACATAGAAAAACGCTGTTTTGAACTATTCAAACTGACAAATTCATGATTCTTTCATGTGAAACGGCGATTTATGAGAAATGACGATAAAATTGCTGTTTTAAGCTTGCAAAAACATAGAAAAACGCTGTTTTGAACTATTTAAACTGACAAATTCATGTTTCTTTCGTGCGAAACGGCGATTTATGAGAAATGACGATAAAATTGCTGTTTTAAACTTGCAAAAACATAGAAAAACGATGTTTTCAACTATTCAAACTGATAAATTCATGTTTCTTACGTTCCAAACGGTGGATTTTTGTGAAATCACGATAAAATTGCTGTTTTAAACTTGCAAAAACATTGAAAAACGCTGTTTTCAACTATTCAAACTGACAAATTCATGTTTCTTCCGTGCGAAACGGCGATTTATGAGAAATTACGATAAAATTGCTGTTTTAAACTTGCAAAAACATAGAAAAACGCTGTTTTGAACTATTCAAACTGACAAATTCATGTTTCTTTCGTGCGAAACGGCGATTTATGAGAAATGACGATAAAATTGCTGTTTTAAACTTGCAAAAACATAGAAAAACTCTGTTTTGACTATTCAAACTGACAAATTCATGTTTCTTTCGTGTGAAACGGCGATTTATGAGAAATGGCGATAAAATTGCTGTTTTAAACTTGCAAAAACATAGAAAAACGCTGTTTTGAACTATTCAAACTGACAAATTCATGTTTCTTTCGTGCGAAACGGCGATTTATGCGAAATGACGATAAAATTGCTGTTTTAAACTTGAAAAAACATAGAAAAACGCTGTTTTGAACTATTCAAACGGACAAATTCATGTTTCTTTCGTGTGAAACGGCGATTTATGAGAAATGACGATAAAATTGCTGTTTTAAACTTGCAAAAACATAGAAAAACGCTGTTTTGAACTATTCAAACTGACAAATTCATGTTTCTTACGTGTGAAACGGCGATTTATGAGAAATGACTATAAAATTGCTGTTGTAAACTTGCAAAAACATAGAAAAACTGTTTTGAACTATTCAAACTGACAAATTCATGTTTCTTTCGTGCGAAACGGCGATTTATGAGAAATGACGATAAAATTGCTGTTTTAAACTTGCAAAAACATAGAAAAACGCTGTTTTCAACTATTCAAACTGATAAATTCATGTTTCTTACGTTCCAAACGGTGGATTTTTGTGAAATCACGATAAAATTGCTGTTTTAAACTTGCAAAAACATAGAAAAACGCTGTTATGAACTATTCAAACTGATAAATTTATGTTTCTTACGTTGTAAACGGTGGATTTTTGTGAAATCACGATAAAATTGCTGTTTTAAACATGCAAAAACATTGAAAAACGCTGTTATCAACTATTCAAACTGACAAATTCATGTTTCTTACGTTCGAAACGGTGGATTTTTGTGAAATCACGATAAAATTGCTGTTTTAAACTTGCAAAAACATAGAAAAACGCTGTTTTGAACTATTCAAACTGACAAATTCATGTTTCTTTCGCGTGAAACGGCGATTTATGAGAAATGACGATAAAATTGCTGTTTTAAACTTGCAAAAACATAGAAAAACGCTGTTTTGAACTATTCAAACTGACAAATTCATGATTCTTTCATGTGAAACGGCGATTTATGAGAAATGACGATAAAATTGCTGTTTTAAGCTTGCAAAAACATAGAAAAACGCTGTTTTGAACTATTCAAACTGACAAATTCATGTTTCTTTCGTGCGAAACGGCGATTTATGAGAAATGACGATAAAATTGCTGTTTTAAACTTGCAAAAACATAGAAAAACGCTGTTTTCAACTATTCAAACTGATAAATTCATGTTTCTTACGTTCCAAATGGTGGATTTTTGTGAAATCACGATAAAATTGCTGTTTTAAACTTGCAAAAACATTGAAAAACGCTGTTTTCAACTATTCAAACTGACAAATTCATGTTTCTTCCGTGCGAAACGGCGATTTATGAGAAATTACGATAAAATTGCTGTTTTAAACTTGCAAAAACATAGAAAAACGCTGTTTTGAACTATTCAAACTGACAAATTCATGTTTCTTTTGTGCGAAACGGCGATTTATGAGAAATGACGATAAAATTGCTGTTTTAAACTTGCAAAAACATAGAAAAACTCTGTTTTGACTATTCAAACTGACAAATTCATGTTTCTTTCGTGTGAAACGGCGATTTATGAGAAATGGCGATAAAATTACTGTTTTAAACTTGCAAAAACATAGAAAAACGCTGTTTTGAACTATTCAAACTGACAAATTCATGCTTCTTTCGTGCAAAACGGCGATTTATGAGAAATGACGATAAAATTGCTGTTTTAAACTTGAAAAAACATAGAAAAACGCTGTTTTGAACTATTCAAACGGACAAATTCATGTTTCTTTCGTGTGAAACGGCGATTTATGAGAAATGACGATAAAATTGCTGTTTTAAACTTGCAAAAACATAGAAAAACGCTGTTTTCAACTATTCAAACTGATAAATTCATGTTTCTTACGTTCCAAACGGTGGATTTTTGTGAAATCACGATAAAATTGCTGTTTTAAACTTGCAAAAACATAGAAAAACGCTGTTATGAACTATTCAAACTGATAAATTCATGTTTCTTACGTTGTAAACGGTGGATTTTTGTGAAATCACGATAAAATTGCTGTTTTAAACATGCAAAAACATTGAAAAACGCTGTTTTCAACTATTCAAACTGACAAATTCATGTTTCTTACGTTCGAAACGGTGGATTTTTGTGAAATCACGATAAAATTGCTGTTTTAAACTTGCAAAAACATAGAAAAACGCTGTTTTGAACTATTCAAACTGATAAATTCATGTTTCTTACGTTGGAAACGGTGGATTTTTGTGAAATCACGATAAAATTGCTGTTTTAAACTTGCAAAAACATTGAAAAGCGCTGTTTTCAACTATTCAAACTGACAAATTCATGTTTCTTCCGTGCGAAACGGCGATTTATGAGAAATTACGATAAAATTGCTGTTTTAAACTTGCAAAACCATTGAAAAACGATGTTTTTAACTATTCAAACTGACAAATTCATGTTTCTTCCGTGCGAAACGGCGATTTATGAGAAATTACTATAAAATTGCTGTTATAAACTTGCAAAAACATAGAAAAACGCTGTTTTGAACTATTCAAACTGACAAATTCATGTTTCTTTCGTGTGAAACGGCGATCTATGAGAAATGACGATAAAATTGCTGTTTTAAACTTGCAAAAACATAGAAAAACGCTGTTTTGAACTATTCAAACTGACAAATTCATGTTTCTTACGTGTGAAACGGCGATTTATGAGAAATGACGATAAAATTGCTGTTTTAAACTTGCAAAAACATAGAAAAACGCTGTTTTGAACTATTCAAACTGACAAATTCATGTTTCTTTCGTGCGAAACGGCGATTTATGAGAAATGACGATAAAATTGCTGTTTTAAACTTGCAAAAACATAGAAAAACGCTGTTTTCAACTATTCAAACTGATAAATTCATGTTTCTTACGTTCCAAACGGTGGATTTTTGTGAAATCCCGATAAAATTGCTGTTTTAAACTTGCAAAAACATAGAAAAACGCTATTTTGAACTATTCAAACTGATAAATTCATGTTTCTTACGTTGGAAACGGTGGATTTTTGTGAAATCACGATAAAATTGCTGTTTTAAACTTGCAAAAACATTGAAAAACGCTGTTTTCAACTATTCAAACTGACAAATTCATGTTTCTTCCGTGCGAAACGGCGATTTATGAGAAATTATGATAAAATTGCTGTTTTAAACTTGCAAAAACATAGAAAAACGCTGTTTTGAACTACTCAAATTGACAAATTCATGTTTCTTCCGTGCGAAACGGCGATTTATGAGAAATTACTATAAAATTGCTGTTATAAACTTGCAAAAACATAGAAAAACGCTGTTTTGAACTATTCAAACTGACAAATTCATGTTTCTTTTGTGTGAAACGGCGATTTATGAGAAATGACGATAAAATTGCTGTTTTAAACTTGCAAAAACATAGAAAAACGCTGTTTTGAACTATTCAAACTGACAAATTCATGTTTCTTTCGTGTGAAACGGCGATTTATGAGAAATGACGATAAAATTGCTGTTTTAAACTTGCAAAACCATTGAAAAACGATGTTTTTAACTATTCAAACTGACAAATTCATGTTTCTTCCCTGCGAAACGGCGATTTATGAGAAATTACTATAAAATTGCTGTTTTAAACTTGCAAAAACATAGAAAAACGCTGTTTTGAACTATTCAAACTGACAAATTCATGTTTCTTTCGTGCGAAACAGCGATTTATGAGAAATGACGATAAAATTGCTGTTTTAAACTTGCAAAAACATAGAAAAACGCTGTTTTCAACTATTCAAACTGATAAATTCATGTTTCTTTCGTTCGAAACGGTGGATTTTTGTGAAATCACTATAAAATTACTGTTTTAAACTTGCAAAAACATAGAAAAACGCTGTTTTGAACTATTCAAACTGATAAATTCATTTTTCTTACGTTGGAAACGGTGGATTTTTGTAAAATCACGATAAAATTGCTGTTTTAAACTTGCAAAAACATTGAAAAACGCTGTTTTCAACTATTCAAACTGACAAATTCATGTTTCTTCCGTGCGAAACGGCGATTTATGAGAAATTACGATAAAATTGCTGTTTTAAACTTGCAAAAACATAGAAAAACGCTGTTTTGAACTATTCAAACTGACAAATTCATGTTTCTTACGTGTGAAACGGCGATTTATGAGAAATGACGATAAAATTGCTGTTTTAAACTTGCAAAAACATAGAAAAACGCTGTTTTGAACAATTCAAACTGACAAATTCATGTTTCTTTCGTGCGAAACGGCGATTTATGAGAAATGACGATAAAATTGCTGTTTTAAACTTGCAAAAACATAAAAAAACGCTGTTTTCAACTATTCAAACTGATAAATTCATGTTTCTTACGTTCCAAACGGTGGATTTTTGTGAAATCACGATAAAATTGCTGTTTTAAACTTGCAAAAACATTGAAAAACGCTGTTTTCAACTATTCAAACTGACAAATTAATGTTTCTTCCGTGCAAAACGGCGATTTATGAGAAATTACGATAAAATTGCTGTTTTAAACTTGCAAAAACATAGAAAAACGCTGTTTTGAACTATTCAAACTGGCAAATTCATGTTTCTTTCGTGTGAAACGGCGATTTATGAGAAATGACGATAGAATTGCTGTTTTAAACTTGCAAAAACATAGAAAAACGCTGTTTTGAACTATTCAAACTGACAAATTCATGTTTCTTTCGTGTGAAACGGCGATTTATGAGAAATGACGATAAAATTGCTGTTTTAAACTTGCAAAAACATTGAAAAACGATGTTTTTAACTATTTAAACTGACAAATTCATGTTTCTTCCGTGCGAAACGGCGATTTATGAGAAATTACTATAAAATTGCTGTTTTAAGCTTGCAAAAACATTGAAAAACGCTGTTTTCAACTATCCAAACTGACAAATTCATGTTTCTTCCGTGCGAAACGGCGATTTATGAGAAATTACGATAAAATTGCTGTTTTAAACTTGCAAAAACATAGAAAAACGCTGTTTTCAACTATTCAAACTGATAAATTCATGTTTCTTACGTTCCAAACGGTAAATTTTTGTGAAATCCCGATAAAATTGCTGGTTTAAACTTGCAAAAACATAGAAAAACGCTATTTTGAACTATTCAAACTGATAAATTCATGTTTCTTACGTTCCAAACGGTGGATTTTTGTAAAATCACGATAAAATTGCTGTTTTTAACTTGCAAAAACATTGAAAAACGCTGTTTTCAACTATTCAAACTGACAAATTCATGTTTCTTCCGTGCGAAACGGCGATTTATGAGAAATGACGATAAAATTGCTGTTTTAAACTTGCAAAAACATAGAAAAACGCTGTTTTCAACTATTCAAACTGATAAATTCATGTTTCTTTCGTTCGAAACGGTGGATTTTTGTGAAATCACGATAAAATTGCTGTTTTAAACTTGCAAAAACATAGAAAAACGCTGTTTTGAACTATTCAAACTGATAAATTCATGTTTCTTACGTTGGAAACGGTGGATTTTTGTAAAATCACGATAAAATTGCTGTTTTAAACTTGCAAAAACATTGAAAAACGCTGTTTTCAACTATTCAAACTGACAAATTCATGTTTCTTCCGTGCGAAACGGCGATTTATGAGAAATTACGATAAAATTGCTGTTTTAAACTTGCAAAAACATAGAAAAACGCTGTTTTGAACTATTCAAACTGACAAATTCATGTTTCTTACGTGTGAAACGGCGATTTATGAGAAATGACGATAAAATTGCTGTTTTAAACTAGCAAAAACATAGAAAAACGCTGTTTTGAACTATTCAAACTGACAAATTCATGTTTCTTTCGTGCGAAACGGCGATTTATGAGAAATGACGATAAAATTGCTGTTTTAAACTTGCAAAAACATAGAAAAACGCTGTTTTCAACTATTCAAACTGATAAATTCATGTTTCTTACGTTCCAAACGGTGGATTTTTGTGAAATCACGATAAAATTGCTGTTTTAAACTTGCAAAAACATTGAAAAACGCTGTTTTCAACTATTCAAACTGACAAATTAATGTTTCTTCTGTGCGAAACAGCGATTTATGAGAAATTACGATAAAATTGCTGTTTTAAACTTGCAAAAACATAGAAAAACGCTGTTTTGAACTATTCAAACTGGCAAATTCATGTTTCTTTCGTGTGAAACGGCGATTTGTGAGAAATGACGATAAAATTGCTGTTTTAAACTTGCAAAAACAAAGAAAAACGCTGTTTTGAACTATTCAAACTGACAAATTCATGTTTCTTTCGTGTGAAACGGCGATTTATGAGAAATGACGATAAAATTGCTGTTTTAAACTTGCAAACACATTGAAAAACGATGTTTTTAACTATTCAAACTGACAAATTCATGTTTCTTCCGTGCGAAACGGCGATTTATGAGAAATTACTATAAAATTGATATTTTAAGCTTGCAAAAACATAGAAAAACGCTGTTTTGAACTATTCAAACTGACAAATTTATGTTTCTTTCGTGCGAAACGGCGATTTATGAGAAATGACGATAAAATTGCTGTTTTAAACTTGCAAAAACATAGAAAAACGCTGTTTTCAACTATTCAAACTGATAAATTCATGTTTCTTACGTTCCAAACGGTGGATTTTAGTGAAATCACAATAAAATTGCTGTTTTAAACTTGCAAAAACATTGAAAAACGCTGTTTTCAACTATTCAAACTGACAAAATCATGTTTCTTCCGTGCGAAACGGCGATTTATGAGAAATTACGATAAAATTGCTGTTTTAAACTTGCAAAAACATATAAAAACGCTGTTTTGAACTATTCAAACTGACAAATTCATGTTTCTTTCGTGTGAAACGGCGATTTATGAGAAATGACGATAAAATTGCTGTTTTAAACTTGCAAAAACATAAAAAAACGCTGTTCTCAACTATTCAAACTGATAAATTCATGTTTCGTACGTTCTGAACGGAGGATTTTAGTGAAATAACGATAAAATTGCTGTTTTAAACTTGCAAAAACAATGAAAAACGCTGTTTTCAACTATTCAAACTGACAAAATCATGTTTCTTCCGTGCGAAACGGCGATTTATGAAAAATTACGATAAAATTGCTGTTTTAAACTTGCAAAAACATAGAAAAACGCTGTTTTGAACTATTCAAACTGGTAAATTCATGTTTCTTTCGTGTGAAACGGCGATTTATGAGAAATGACGATAAATTTGCTGTTTTAAACTTGCAAAAACATAGAAAAACGCTGTTTTGAACTATTCAAACTGACAAATTCATGTTTCTTTCGTGCGAAACGGCGATTTATGAGAAATGACGATAAAATTGCTGTTTTAAACTTGCAAAAACATAGAAAAACGCTGTTTTCAACTATTCAAACTGATAAATTCATGTTTCTTTCGTTCGAAACGGTGGATTTTTGTGAAATCACGATAAAATTGCTGTTTTAAACTTGCAAAAACATAGAAAAACGCTGTTTTGAACTATTCAAACTGATAAATTCATGTTTCTTACGTTGGAAACGATGGATTTTTGTAAAATCACGATAAAATTGCTGTTTTAAACTTGCAAAAACATTGAAAAACGCTGTTTTCAACTATTCAAACTGACAAATTCATGTTTCTTCCATGCGAAACGGCGATTTATGAGAAATTACGATAAAATTGCTGTTTTAAACTTGCAAAAACATAGAAAAACGCTGTTTTGAACTATTCAAACTGACAAATTCATGTTTCTTACGTGTGAAACGGCGATTTATGAGAAATGACGATAAAATTGCTGTTTTAAACTTGCAAAAACATAGAAAAACGCTGTTTTGAACTATTCAAACTGACAAATTCATGTTTCTTTCGTGCGAAACGGCGATTTATGAGAAATGACGATAAAATTGCTGTTTTAAACTTGCAAAAACATAGAATAACGCTGTTTTCAACTATTCAAACTGATAAATTCATGTTTCTTACGTTCCAAACGGTGGATTTTTGTGAAATCACGATAAAATTGCTGTTTTAAACTTGCAAAAACATTGAAAAACGCTGTTTTGAACTATTCAAACTGACAAATTCATGTTTCTTTCGTGTGAAACGGCGATTTATGAGAAATGACGATAAAATTGCTGTTTTAAACTTGCAAAAACATTGAAAAACGATGTTTTTAACTATTCAAACTGACAAATTCATGTTTCTCCCGTGCGAAACGGCGATTTATGAGAAATTACTATAAAATTGATGTTTTAAGCTTGCAAAAACATAGAAAAACGCTGTTTTGAACTATTCAAACTGACAAATTCATGTTTCTTTCGTGCGAAACGGCGATTTATGAGAAATGACGATAAAATTGCTGTTTTAAACTTTGCAAAAACATAGAAAAACGCTGTTTTCAACTATTCAAACTGATAAATTCATGTTTCTTACGTTCCAAACGGTGGATTTTAGTGAAATCACAATAAAATTGCTGTTTTAAACTTGCAAAAACATTGAAAAACGCTGTTTTCAACTATTCAAACTGACAAAATCATGTTTCTTCCGTGCGAAACGGCGATTTATGAGAAATTACGATAAAATTGCTGTTTTAAACTTGCAAAAACATAGAAAAACGCTGTTTTCAACTATTCAAACTGATAAATTCATGTTTCTTTCGTTCGAAACGGTGGATTTTTGTGAAATCACGATAAAATTGCTGTTTTAAACTTGCAAAAACATAGAAAAACGCTGTTTTGAACTATTCAAACTGATAAATTCATGTTTCTTACGTTGGAAACGGTGGATTTTTGTAAAATCACGATAAAATTGCTGTTTTAAACTTGCAAAAACATTGAAAAACGCTGTTTTCAACTATTTAAACTGACAAATTCATGTTTCTTCCGTGCGAAACGGCGATTTATGAGAAATTACGATAAAATTGCTGTTTTAAACTTGCAAAAACATAGAAAAACGCTGTTTTGAACTATTCAAACTGACAAATTCATGTTTCTTACGTGTGAAACGGCGATTTATGAGAAATGACGATAAAATTGCTGTTTTAAACTTGCAAAAACATAGAAAAACGCTGTTTTGAACTATTCAAACTGACAAATTCATGTTTCTTTCGTGCGAAACGGCGATTTATGAGAAATGACGATAAAATTGCTGTTTTAAACTTGCAAAAACATAAAAAAACGCTGTTTTCAATTATTCAAACTGATAAATTCATGTTTCTTACGTTCCAAACGGTGGATTTTTGTGAAATCACGATAAAATTGCTGTTTTAAACTTGCAAAAACATTGAAAAACGCTGTTTTCAACTATTCAAACTGACAAATTAATGTTTCTTCCGTGCGAAACGGCGATTTATGAGAAATTACGATAAAATTGCTGTTTTAAACTTGCAAAAACATAGAAAAACGCTGTTTTGAACAATTCAAACTGGCAAATTCATGTTTCTTTCGTGTGAAACGGCGATTTATGAGAAATGACGATAAAATTGCTGTTTTAAACTTGCAAAAACATAGAAAAACGCTGTTTTCAACTATTCAAACTGACAAATTCATGTTTCTTCCGTGCGAAACGGCGATTTATGAGAAATTACTATAAAATTGCTGTTTTAAGCTTGCAAAAACATTGAAAAACGCTGTTTTCAACTATCCAAACTGACAAATTCATGTTTCTTCCGTGCGAAACGGCGATTTATGAGAAATTACGATAAAATTGCTGTTTTAAACTTGCAAAAACATAGAAAAACGCTGTTTTCAACTATTCAAACTGATAAATTCATGTTTCTTACGTTCCAAACGGTAAATTTTTGTGAAATCCCGATAAAATTGCTGGTTTAAACTTGCAAAAACATAGAAAAACGCTATTTTGAACTATTCAAACTGATAAATTCATGTTTCTTACGTTGGAAACGGTGAATTTTTGTGAAATCACGATAAAATTGCTGTTTTAAACTTGCAAAAACATTGAAAAACGCTGTTTTCAACTATTCAAACTGACAAATTCATGTTTCTTCCGTGCGAAACGGCGATTTATGAGAAATTACGATAAAATTGCTGTTTTAAACTTGCAAAAACATAGAAAAACGCTGTTTTGAACTACTCAAATTGACAAATTCATGTTTCTTCCCTGCGAAACGGCGATTTATGAGAAATTACTATAAAATTGCTGTTTTAAACTTGCAAAAACATAGAAAAACGCTGTTTTGAACTATTCAAACTGACAAATTCATGTTTCTTTCGTGCGAAACGGCGATTTATGAGAAATGACGATAAAATTGCTGTTTTAAACTTGCAAAAACATAGAAAAACGCTGTTTTCAACTATTCAAACTGATAAATTCATGTTTCTTTCGTTCGAAACGGTGGATTTTTGTGAAATTACGATAAAATTGCAGTTTTAAACTTGCAAAAACATAGAAAAACGCTGTTTTGAACTATTCAAACTGATAAATTCATGTTTCTTACGTTGGAAACGGTGGATTTTTGTAAAATCACGATAAAATTGCTGTTTTAAACTTACAAAAACATTGAAAAACGCTGTTTTCAACTATTCAAACTGACAAATTCATGTTTCTTCCGTGCGAAACGGCGATTTATGAGAAATTACGATAAAATTGCTGTTTTAAACTTGCAAAAACATAGAAAAACGCTGTTTTGAACTATTCAAACTGACAAATTCATGTTTCTTTCGTGCGAAACGGCGATTTATGAGAAATGACGATAAAATTGCTGTTTTAAACTTGCAAAAACATAGAAAAACGCTGTTTTCAACTATTCAAACTGATAAATTCATGTTTCTTATGTTCCAAACGGTGGATTTTTGTGAAATCACGATAAAATTGCTGTTTTAAACTTGCAAAAACATTGAAAAACGCTGTTTTCAACTATTCAAACTGACAAATTAATGTTTCTTCCGTGCGAAACGGCGATTTATGAGATATTACGATAAAATTGCTGTTTTAAACTTGCAAAAACATAGAAAAACGCTGTTTTGAACTATTCAAACTGGCAAATTCATGTTTCTTTCGTGTGAAACGGCGATTTGTGAGAAATGACGATAAAATTGCTGTTTTAAACTTGCAAAAACAAAGAAAAACGCTGTTTTGAACTATTCAAACTGACAAATTCATGTTTCTTTCGTGTGAAACGGCGATTTATGAGAAATGACGATAAAATTGCTGTTTTAAACTTGCAAAAACATTGAAAAACGATGTTTTTAACTATTCAAACTGACAAATTCATGTTTCTTCCGTGCGAAACGGCGATTTATGAGAAATTACTATAAAATTGATGTTTTAAGCTTGCAAAAACATAGAAAAACGCTGTTTTGAACTATTCAAACTGACAAATTCATGATTCTTTCGTGCGAAACGGCGATTTATGAGAAATGACGATAAAATTGCTGTTTTAAACTTGCAAAAACATAGAAAAACGCTGTTTTGAACTATTCAAACTGACAAATTCATGTTTCTTTCGTGTGAAACGGCGATTTATGAGAAATGACGATAAAATTGCTGTTTTAAACTTGCAAAAACATTGAAAAACGATGTTTTTAACTATTCAAACTGACAAATTCATGTTTCTTCCGTGCGAAACGGCGATTTATGAGAAATTACTATAAAATTGCTGTTTTAAGCTTGCAAAAACATTGAAAAACGCTGTTTTCAACTATCCAAACTGACAAATTCATGTTTCTTCCGTGCGAAACGGCGATTTATGAGAAATTACGATAAAATTGCTGTTTTAAACTTGCAAAAACATAGAAAAACGCTGTTTTCAACTATTCAAACTGATAAATTCATGTTTCTTACGTTCCAAACGGTAAATTTTTGTGAAATCCCGATAAAATTGCTGGTTTAAACTTGCAAAAACATAGAAAAACGCTATTTTGAACTATTCAAACTGATAAATTCATGTTTCTTACGTTGGAAACGGTGGATTTTTGTGAAATCACGATAAAATTGCTGTTTTAAACTTGCAAAAACATTGAAAAACGCTGTTTTGAACTATTCAAACTGACAAATTCATGTTTCTTTCGTGTGAAACGGCGATTTTTGAGAAATGACGATAAAATTGCTGTTTTAAACTTGCAAAACCATTGAAAAACGATGTTTTTAACTATTCAAACTGACAAATTCATGTTTCTTCCCTGCGAAACGGCGATTTATGAGAAATTACTATAAAATTGCTGTTTTAAACTTGCAAAAACATAGAAAAACGCTGTTTTGAACTATTCAAACTGACAAATTCATGTTTCTTTCGTGCGAAACGGCGATTTATGAGAAATGACGATAAAATTGCTGTTTTAAACTTGCAAAAACATAGAAAAACGCTGTTTTCAACTATTCAAACTGATAAATTCATGTTTCTTTCGTTCGAAACGGTGGATTTTTGTGAAATCACGATAAAATTGCTGTTTTAAACTTGCAAAAACATAGAAAAACGCTGTTTTGAACTATTCAAACTGATAAATTCATGTTTCTTACGTTGGAAACGGTGGATTTTTGTAAAATCACGATAAAATTGCTGTTTTAAACTTGCAAAAACATTGAAAAACGCTGTTTTCAACTATTCAAACTGACAAATTCATGTTTCTTCCGTGCGAAACGGCGATTTATGAGAAATTACGATAAAATTGCTGTTTTAAACTTGCAAAAACATAGAAAAACGCTGTTTTGAACTATTCAAACTGACAAATTCATGTTTCTTACGTGTGAAACGGCGATTTATGAGAAATGACGATAAAATTGTTGTTTTAAACTAGCAAAAACATAGAAAAACGCTGTTTTGAACTATTCAAACTGACAAATTCATGTTTCTTTCGTGCGAAACGGCGATTTATGAGAAATGACGATAAAATTGCTGTTTTAAACTTGCAAAAACATAGAAAAACGCTGTTTTCAACTATTCAAACTGATAAATTCATGTTTCTTATGTTCCAAACGGTGGATTTTTGTGAAATCACGATAAAATTGCTGTTTTAAACTTGCAAAAACATTGAAAAACGCTGTTTTCAACTATTCAAACTGACAAATTAATGTTTCTTCCGTGCGAAACGGCGATTTATGAGATATTACGATAAAATTGCTGTTTTAAACTTGCAAAAACATAGAAAAACGCTGTTTTGAACTATTCAAACTGGCAAATTCATGTTTCTTTCGTGTGAAACGGCGATTTGTGAGAAATGACGATAAAATTGCTGTTTTAAACTTGCAAAAACAAAGAAAAACGCTGTTTTGAACTATTCAAACTGACAAATTCATGTTTCTTTCGTGTGAAACGGCGATTTATGAGAAATGACGATAAAATTGCTGTTTTAAACTTGCAAAAACATTGAGAAACGATGTTTTTAACTATTCAAACTGACAAATTCATGTTTCTTCCGTGCGAAACGGCGATTTATGAGAAATTACTATAAAATTGATGTTTTAAGCTTGCAAAAACATAGAAAAACGCTGTTTTGAACTATTCAAACTGACAAATTCATGTTTCTTTCGTGCGAAACGGCGATTTATGAGAAATGACGATAAAATTGCTGTTTTAAACTTGCAAAAACATAGAAAAACGCTGTTTTGAACTATTCAAACTGACAAATTCATGTTTCTTTCGTGTGAAACGGCGATTTATGAGAAATGACGATAAAATTGCTGTTTTAAACTTGCAAAAACATTGAAAAACGATGTTTTTAACTATTCAAACTGACAAATTCATGTTTCTTCCGTGCGAAACGGCGATTTATGAGAAATTACTATAAAATTGCTGTTTTAAGCTTGCAAAAACAATGAAAAACGCTGTTTTCAACTATCCAAACTGACAAATTCATGTTTCTTCCGTGCGAAACGGCGATTTATGAGAAATTACGATAAAATTGCTGTTTTAAACTTGCAAAAACATAGAAAAACGCTGTTTTCAACTATTCAAACTGATAAATTCATGTTTCTTACGTTCCAAACGGTAAATTTTTGTGAAATCCCGATAAAATTGCTGGTTTAAACTTGCAAAAACATAGAAAAACGCTATTTTGAACTATTCAAACTGATAAATTCATGTTTCTTACGTTGGAAACGGTGGATTTTTGTGAAATCACGATAAAATTGCTGTTTTAAACTTGCAAAAACATTGAAAAACGCTGTTTTCAACTATTCAAACTGACAAATTCATGTTTCTTCCGTGCGAAACGGCGATTTATGAGAAATTACGATAAAATTGCTGTTTTAAACTTGCAAAAACATAGAAAAACGCTGTTTTGAACTACTCAAATTGACAAATTCATGTTTCTTCCGTGCGAAACGGCGATTTATGAGAAATTACTATAAAATTGCTGTTATAAACTTGCAAAAACATAGAAAAACGCTGTTTTGAACTATTCAAACTGACAAATTCATGTTTCTTTTGTGTGAAACGGCGATTTATGAGAAATGACGATAAAATTGCTGTTTTAAACTTGCAAAAACATAGAAAAACGCTGTTTTGAACTATTCAAACTGACAAATTCATGTTTCTTTCGTGTGAAACGGCGATTTTTGAGAAATGACGATAAAATTGCTGTTTTAAACTTGCAAAACCATTGAAAAACGATGTTTTTAACTATTCAAACTGACAAATTCATGTTTCTTCCCTGCGAAACGGCGATTTATGAGAAATTACTATAAAATTGCTGTTTTAAACTTGCAAAAACATAGAAAAACGCTGTTTTGAACTATTCAAACTGACAAATTCATGTTTCTTTCGTGCGAAACGGCGATTTATGAGAAATGACGATAAAATTGCTGTTTTAAACTTGCAAAAACATAGAAAAACGCTGTTTTCAATTATTCAAACTGATAAATTCATGTTTCTTTCGTTCGAAACGGTGGATTTTTGTGAAATCACGATAAAATTGCTGTTTTAAACTTGCAAAAACATAGAAAAACGCTGTTTTGAACTATTCAAACTGATAAATTCATGTTTCTTACGTTGGAAACGGTGGATTTTTGTAAAATCACGATAAAATTGCTGTTTTAAACTTGCAAAAACATTGAAAAACGCTGTTTTCAACTATTCAAACTGACAAATTCATGTTTCTTCCGTGCGAAACGGCGATTTATGAGAAATTACGATAAAATTGCTGTTTTAAACTTGCAAAAACATAGAAAAACGCTGTTTTGAACTATTCAAACTGACAAATTCATGTTTCTTACGTGTGAAACGGCGATTTATGAGAAATGACGATAAAATTGCTGTTTTAAACTAGCAAAAACATAGAAAAACGCTGTTTTGAACTATTCAAACTGACAAATTCATGTTTCTTTCGTGCGAAACGGCGATTTATGAGAAATGACGATAAAATTGCTGTTTTAAACTTGCAAAAACATAGAAAAACGCTGTTTTCAACTATTCAAACTTATAAATTCATGTTTCTTATGTTCCAAACGGTGGATTTTTGTGAAATCACGATAAAATTGCTGTTTTAAACTTGCAAAAACATTGAAAAACGCTGTTTTCAACTATTCAAACTGACAAATTAATGTTTCTTCCGTGCGAAACGGCGATTTATGAGATATTACGATAAAATTGCTGTTTTAAACTTGCAAAAACATAGAAAAACGCTGTTTTGAACTATTCAAACTGGCAAATTCATGTTTCTTTCGTGTGAAACGGCGATTTGTGAGAAATGACGATAAAATTGCTGTTTTAAACTTGCAAAAACAAAGAAAAACGCTGTTTTGAACTTTTCAAACTGACAAATTCATGTTTCTTTCGTGTGAAACGGCGATTTATGAGAAATGACGATAAAATTGCTGTTTTAAACTTGCAAAAACATTGAAAAACGATGTTTTTAACTATTCAAACTGACAAATTCATGTTTCTTCCGTGCGAAACGGCGATTTATGAGAAATTACTATAAAATTGATGTTTTAAGCTTGCAAAAACATAGAAAAACGCTGTTTTGAACTATTCAAACTGACAAATTCATGTTTCTTTCGTGCGAAACGGCGATTTATGAGAAATGACGATAAAATTGCTGTTTTAAACTTGCAAAAACATAGAAAAACGCTGTTTTCAACTATTCAAACTGATAAATTCATGTTTCTTACGTTCCAAACGGTGGATTTTAGTGAAATCACAATAAAATTGCTGTTTTAAACTTGCAAAAACATTGAAAAACGCTGTTTTCAACTATTCAAACTGACAAAATCATGTTTCTTCCTTGCGAAACGGCGATTTATGAGAAATTACGATAAAATTGCTGTTTTAAACTTGCAAAAACATATAAAAACGCTGTTTTGAACTATTCAAACTGACAAATTCATGTTTCTTTCGTGTGAAACGGCGATTTATGAGAAATGACGATAAAATTGCTGTTTTAAACTTGCAAAAACATAAAAAAAAACGCTGTTTTGAACTACTCAAACTGACAAATTCATGTTTCTTCCGTGCGAAACGGCGATTTATGAGAAATTACTATAAAATTGCTGTTTTAAACTTGCAAAAACATAGAAAAACGCTGTTTTGAACTATTCAAACTGACAAATTCATGTTTCTTTCGCTTGAAACGGCGATTTATGAGAAATAACGATAAAATTGCTGTTTTAAACTTGCAAAAACATAGAAAAACGCTGTTTTGAACTATTCAAACTGACAAATTCATGATTCTTTCGTGTGAAACGGCGATTTATGAGAAATGACGATAAAATTGCTGTTTTAAGCTTGCAAAAACATAGAAAAACGCTGTTTTGAACTATTCAAACTGACAAATTCATGTTTCTTTCGTGCGAAACGGCGATTTATGAGAAATGATAAAATTGCTGTTTTAAACTTGCAAAAACATAAAAAAACGCTGTTCTCAACTATTCAAACTGATAAATTCATGTTTCGTACGTTCCAAACGGAGGATTTTAGTGAAATAACGATAAAATTGCTGTTTTAAACTTGCAAAAACAATGAAAAACGCTGTTTTCAACTATTCAAACTGACAAAATCATGTTTCTTCCGTGCGAAACGGCGATTTATGAAAAATTACGATAAAATTGCTGTTTTAAACTTGCAAAAACATAGAAAAACGCTGTTTTGAACTATTCAAACTGGTAAATTCATGTTTCTTTCGTGTGAAACGGCGATTTATGAGAAATGACGATAAATTTGCTGTTTTAAACTTGCAAAAACATAGAAAAACGCTGTTTTGAACTATTCAAACTGACAAATTCATGTTTCTTTCGTGCGAAACGGCGATTTATGAGAAATGACGATAAAATTGCTGTTTTAAACTTGCAAAAACATAGAAAAACGCTGTTTTCAACTATTCAAACTGATAAATTCATGTTTCTTACGTTCCAAACGGTGGATTTTAGTGAAATCACAATAAAATTGCAGTTTTAAACTTGCAAAAACATTGAAAAACGCTGTTTTCAACTACTCAAACTGACAAAATCATGTTTCTTCCGTGCGAAACGGCGATTTATGAGAAATTACGATAAAATTGCTGTTTTAAACTTGCAAATACATATAAAAACGCTGTTTTGAACTATTCAAACTGACAAATTCATGTTTCTTTCGTGTGAAACGGCGATTTATGAGAAATGACGATAAAATTGCTGTTTTAAACTTGCAAAAACATAGAAAAACGCTGTTTTGAACTACTCAAACTGACAACTTCATGTTTCTTCCGTGCGAAACGGCGATTTATGAGAAATTACTATAAAAGTGCTGTTTTAAACTTGCAAAAACATAGAAAAACGCTGTTTTGAACTATTCAAACTGACAAATTCATGTTTCTCTCGCGTGAAACGGCGATTTATGAGAAATAACGATAAAATTGCTGTTTTAAACTTGTAAAAACATAGAAAAACGCTGTTTTGAACTATTCAAACTGACAAATTCATGATTCTTTCGTGTGAAACGGCGATTTATGAGAAATGACGATAAAATTGCTGTTTTAAGCTTGCAAAAACATAGAAAAACGCTGTTTTGAACTATTCAAACTGACAAATTCATGTTTCTTTCGCGTGAAACGGCGATTTATGAGAAATAACGATAAAAATTGCTGTTTTAAACTTGCAAAAACATAGAAAAACGCTGTTTTGAACTATTCAAACTGACAAATTCATGTTTCTTTCGCGTGAAACGGCGATTTATGAGAAATAACGATAAAATTGCTGTTTTAAACTTGCAAAAACATAGAAAAACGCTGTTTTGAACTATTCAAACTGACAAATTCATGTTTCTTTCGTGTGAAACGGCGATTTATGAGAAATAACGATAAAATTGCTGTTTTAAACTTGCAAAAACATAGAAAAACGCTGTTTTGAACTATTCAAACTGACAAATTCATGTTTCTCTCGCGTGAAACGGCGATTTATGAGAAATAACGATAAAATTGCTGTTTTAAACTTGTAAAAACATAGAAAAACGCTGTTTTGAACTATTCAAACTGACAAATTCATGATTCTTTCGTGTGAAACGGCGATTTATGAGAAATGACGATAAAATTGCTGTTTTAAGCTTGCAAAAACATAGAAAAACGCTGTTTTGAACTATTCAAACTGACAAATTCATGTTTCTTTCGCGTGAAACGGCGATTTATGAGAAATAACGATAAAATTGCTGTTTTAAACTTGCAAAAACATAGAAAAACGCTGTTTTGAACTATTCAAACTGACAAATTCATGATTCTTTCGTGTGAAACGGCGATTTATGAGAAATGACGATAAAATTGCTGTTTTAAGCTTGCAAAAACATAGAAAAACGCTGTTTTGAACTATTCAAACTGACAAATTCATGTTTCTTTCGCGTGAAACGGCGATTTATGAGAAATAACGATAAAATTGCTGTTTTAAACTTGCAAAAACATAGAAAAACGCTGTTTTGAACTATTCAAACTGACAAATTCATGTTTCTTTCGTGTGAAACGGCGATTTATGAGAAATGACGATAAAATTGCTGTTTTAAACTTGCAAAAACATAGAAAAACGCTGTTTTGAACTACTCAAACTGACAAATTCATGTTTCTTTCGTGCGAAACGGCGATTTATGTTAAATGACGATAAAATTGCTGTTTTAAACTTGGAAAAACATAGAAAAACGCTGTTTTGAACTATTCAAACTGACAAATTCATGTTTCTTTCGTGCGAAACGGCGATTTATGAGAAATGACGATAAAATTGCTGTTTTAAACTTGCAAAAACATAGAAAAACGCTGTTTTCAACTATTCAAACTGATAAATTCATGTTTCTTACGTTCCAAACGGTGGATTTTAGTGAAATCACAATAAAATTGCTGTTTTAAACTTGCAAAAACATTGAAAAACGCTGTTTTCAACTATTCAAACTGACAAAATCATGTTTCTTCCGTGCGAAACGGCGATTTATGAGAAATTACGATAAAATTGCTGTTTTAAACTTGCAAAAACATAGAAAAACGCTGTTTTGAACTATTCAAACTGACAAATTCATGTTTCTTTCGCGTGAAACGGCGATTTATGAGAAATAACGATAAAATTGCTGTTTTTAACTTGCAAAAACATAGAAAAACGCTGTTTTGAACTATTCAAACTGACAAATTCATGATTCTTTCGTGTGAAACGGCGATTTATGAGAAATGACGATAAAATTGCTGTTTTAAGCTTGCAAAAACATAGAAAAACGCTGTTTTGAACTATTCAAACTGACAAATTTATGTTTCTTTCGCGTGAAACGGCGATTTATGAGAAATAACGATAAAATTGCTGTTTTAAACTTGCAAAAACATAGAAAAACGCTGTTTTGAACTATTCAAACTGACAAATTCATGTTTCTTTCGTGTGAAACGGCGATTTATGAGAAATGACGATAAAATTGCTGTTTTAAACTTGCAAAAACATAGAAAAACGCTGTTTTGAACTATTCAAACTGACAAATTCATGATTCTTTCGTGTGAAACGGCGATTTATGAGAAATGACGATAAAATTGCTGTTTTAAGCTTGCAAAAACATAGAAAAACGCTGTTTTGAACTATTCAAACTGACAAATTCATGTTTCTTTCGTGCGAAACGGCGATTTATGAGAAATGATAAAATTGCTGTTTTAAACTTGCAAAAAC
Organism: Poecilus cupreus; assembly: GCA_963942605.1. Taxonomy (NCBI): domain Eukaryota; kingdom Metazoa; phylum Arthropoda; class Insecta; order Coleoptera; family Carabidae; genus Poecilus; species Poecilus cupreus. Next base: position 46,427 of record CAWWDY010000872.1, on the reverse strand, counting down.
ATAAAAAAACGCTGTTCTCAACTATTCAAACTGATAAATTCATGTTTCGTACGTTCCAAACGGAGGATTTTAGTGAAATAACGATAAAATTGCTGTTTTAAACTTGCAAAAACAATGAAAAACGCTGTTTTCAACTATTCAAACTGACAAAATCATGTTTCTTCCGTGCGAAACGGCGATTTATGAAAAATTACGATAAAATTGCTGTTTTAAACTTGCAAAAACATAGAAAAACGCTGTTTTGAACTATTCAAACTGACAAATTCATGTTTCTTTCGTGTGAAACGGCGATTTATGAGAAATGACGATAAATTTGCTGTTTTAAACTTGCAAAAACATAGAAAAACGCTGTTTTGAACTATTCAAACTGACAAATTCATGTTTCTTTCGTGCGAAACGGCGATTTATGAGAAATGACGATAAAATTGCTGTTTTAAACTTGCAAAAACATAGAAAAACGCTGTTTTCAACTATTCAAACTGATAAATTCATGTTTCTTACGTTCCAAACGGTGGATTTTAGTGAAATCACAATAAAATTGCAGTTTTAAACTTGCAAAAACATTGAAAAACGCTGTTTTCAACTATTCAAACTGACAAAATCATGTTTCTTCCGTGCGAAACGGCGATTTATGAGAAATTACGATAAAATTGCTGTTTTAAACTTGCAAATACATATAAAAACGCTGTTTTGAACTATTCAAACTGACAAATTCATGTTTCTTTCGTGTGAAACGGCGATTTATGAGAAATGACGATAAAATTGCTGTTTTAAACTTGCAAAAACATAGAAAAACGCTGTTTTGAACTACTCAAACTGACAACTTCATGTTTCTTCCGTGCGAAACGGCGATTTATGAGAAATTACTATAAAAGTGCTGTTTTAAACTTGCAAAAACATAGAAAAACGCTGTTTTGAACTATTCAAACTGACAAATTCATGTTTCTCTCGCGTGAAACGGCGATTTATGAGAAATAACGATAAAATTGCTGTTTTAAACTTGTAAAAACATAGAAAAACGCTGTTTTGAACTATTCAAACTGACAAATTCATGATTCTTTCGTGTGAAACGGCGATTTATGAGAAATGACGATAAAATTGCTGTTTTAAGCTTGCAAAAACATAGAAAAACGCTGTTTTGAACTATTCAAACTGACAAATTCATGTTTCTTTCGCGTGAAACGGCGATTTATGAGAAATAACGATAAAAATTGCTGTTTTAAACTTGCAAAAACATAGAAAAACGCTGTTTTGAACTATTCAAACTGACAAATTCATGTTTCTTTCGCGTGAAACGGCGATTTATGAGAAATAACGATAAAATTGCTGTTTTAAACTTGCAAAAACATAGAAAAACGCTGTTTTGAACTATTCAAACTGACAAATTCATGATTCTTTCGTGTGAAACGGCGATTTATGAGAAATGACGATAAAATTGCTGTTTTAAGCTTGCAAAAACATAGAAAAACGCTGTTTTGAACTATTCAAACTGACAAATTCATGTTTCTTTCGCGTGAAACGGCGATTTATGAGAAATAACGATAAAATTGCTGTTTTAAACTTGCAAAAACATAGAAAAACGCTGTTTTGAACTATTCAAACTGACAAATTCATGTTTCTTTCGTGTGAAACGGCGATTTATGAGAAATGACGATAAAATTGCTGTTTTAAACTTGCAAAAACATAGAAAAACGCTGTTTTGAACTACTCAAACTGACAAATTCATGTTTCTTTCGTGCGAAACGGCGATTTATGTTAAATGACGATAAAATTGCTGTTTTAAACTTGGAAAAACATAGAAAAACGCTGTTTTGAACTATTCAAACTGACAAATTCATGTTTCTTTCGTGCGAAACGGCGATTTATGAGAAATGACGATAAAATTGCTGTTTTAAACTTGCAAAAACATAGAAAAACGCTGTTTTCAACTATTCAAACTGATAAATTCATGTTTCTTACGTTCCAAACGGTGGATTTTAGTGAAATCACAATAAAATTGCTGTTTTAAACTTGCAAAAACATTGAAAAACGCTGTTTTCAACTATTCAAACTGACAAAATCATGTTTCTTCCGTGCGAAACGGCGATTTATGAGAAATTACGATAAAATTGCTGTTTTAAACTTGCAAAAACATAGAAAAACGCTGTTTTGAACTATTGAAACTGACAAATTCATGTTTCTTTCGCGTGAAACGGCGATTTATGAGAAATAACGATAAAATTGCTGTTTTTAACTTGCAAAAACATAGAAAAACGCTGTTTTGAACTATTCAAACTGACAAATTCATGATTCTTTCGTGTGAAACGGCGATTTATGAGAAATGACGATAAAATTGCTGTTTTAAGCTTGCAAAAACATAGAAAAACGCTGTTTTGAACTATTCAAACTGACAAATTCATGTTTCTTTCGCGTGAAACGGCGATTTATGAGAAATAACGATAAAATTGCTGTTTTAAACTTGCAAAAACATAGAAAAACGCTGTTTTGAACTATTCAAACTGACAAATTCATGTTTCTTTCGTGTGAAACGGCGATTTATGAGAAATGACGATAAAATTGCTGTTTTAAACTTGCAAAAACATAGAAAAACGCTGTTTTGAACTACTCAAACTGACAAATTCATGTTTCTTTCGTGCGAAACGGCGATTTATGTTAAATGACGATAAAATTGCTGTTTTAAACTTGGAAAAACATAGAAAAACGCTGTTTTGAACTATTCAAACTGACAAATTCATGTTTCTTTCGTGCGAAACGGCGATTTATGAGAAATGACGATAAAATTGCTGTTTTAAACTTGCAAAAACATAGAAAAACGCTGTTTTCAACTATTCAAACTGATAAATTCATGTTTCTTACGTTCCAAACGGTGGATTTTAGTGAAATCACAATAAAATTGCTGTTTTAAACTTGCAAAAACATTGAAAAACGCTGTTTTCAACTATTCAAACTGACAAAATCATGTTTCTTCCGTGCGAAACGGCGATTTATGAGAAATTACAATAAAATTGCTGTTTTAAACTTGCAAAAACATAGAAAAACGCTGTTTTGAACTATTCAAACTGACAAATTCATGTTTCTTTCGCGTGAAACGGCGATTTATGAGAAATAACGATAAAATTGCTGTTTTTAACTTGCAAAAACATAGAAAAACGCTGTTTTGAACTATTCAAACTGACAAATTCATGATTCTTTCGTGTGAAACGGCGATTTATGAGAAATGACGATAAAATTGCTGTTTTAAGCTTGCAAAAACATAGAAAAACGCTGTTTTGAACTATTCAAACTGACAAATTCATGTTTCTTTCGCGTGAAACGGCGATTTATGAGAAATAACGATAAAATTGCTGTTTTAAACTTGCAAAAACATAGAAAAACGCTGTTTTGAACTATTCAAACTGACAAATTCATGTTTCTTTCGTGTGAAACGGCGATTTATGAGAAATGACGATAAAATTGCTGTTTTAAACTTGCAAAAACATAGAAAAACGCTGTTTTGAACTACTCAAACTGACAAATTCATGTTTCTTTCGTGCGAAACGGCGATTTATGTTAAATGACGATAAAATTGCTGTTTTAAACTTGGAAAAACATAGAAAAAGGCTGTTTTGAACTATTCAAACTGACAAATTCATGTTTCTTTCGTGCGAAACGGCGATTTATGAGAAATGACGATAAAATTGCTGTTTTAAACTTGCAAAAACATAGAAAAACGCTGTTTTCAACTATTCAAACTGATAAATTCATGTTTCTTACGTTCCAAACGGTGGATTTTAGTGAAATCACAATAAAATTGCTGTTTTAAACTTGCAAAAACATTGAAAAACGCTGTTTTCAACTATTCAAACTGACAAAATCATGTTTCTTCCGTGCGAAACGGCGATTTATGAGAAATTACGATAAAATTGCTGTTTTAAACTTGCAAAAACATATAAAAACGCTGTTTTGAACTATTCAAACTGACAAATTCATGTTTCTTTCGTGTGAAACGGCGATTTATGAGAAATGACGATAAAATTGCTGTTTTAAACTTGCAAAAACATAGAAAAACGCTGTTTTGAACTACTCAAACTGACAAATTCATGTTTCTTCCGTGCGAAACGGCGATTTATTAGAAATTACTATAAAATTGCTGTTTTAAGCTTGCAAAAACATAGAAAAACGCTGTTTTGAACTATTCAAACTGACAAATTCATGTTTCTTTCGCGTGAAACGGCGATTTATGTTAAATGACGATAAAATTGCTGTTTTAAACTTGGAAAAACATAGAAAAACGCTGTTTTGAACTATTCAAACTGGCAAATTCATGTTTCTTTCGTGTGAAACGGCGATTTATGAGAAATGACGATAAATTTGCTTTTTTAAACTTGCAAAAACATAGAAAAACGCTGTTTTGAACTATTCAAACTGACAAATTCATGTTTCTTTCGTGTGAAACGGCGATTTATGAGAAATGACGATAAAATTGCTGTTTTAAACTTGCAAAAACATTGAAAAACGATATTTTTTACTATTCAAACTGACAAATTCATGTTTCTTCCGTGCGAAACGGCGATTTATGAGAAATTACTATAAAATTGCTGTTTTAAGCTTGCAAAAACATAGAAAAACGCTGTTTTGAACTATTCAAACTGACAAATTCATGTTTCTTTCGTGCGAAACGGCGATTTATGAGAAATGACGATTTTTGCTGTTTTAAACTTGCAAAAACATAGAAAAACGCTGTTTTCAACTATTCAAACTGATAAATTCATGTTTCTTACGTTCCAAACGGTGGATTTTAGTGAAATCACAATAAAAATGCTGTTTTAAACTTGCAAAAACATTGAAAAACGCTGTTTTCAACAATTCAAACTGACAAAATCATGTTTCTTCCGTGCGAAACGGCGATTTATGAGAAATTACGATAAAATTGCTGTTTTAAACTTGCAAAAACATATAAAAACGCTGTTTTGAACTATTCAAACTGACAAATTCATGTTTCTTTCGTGTGAAACGGCGATTTATGAGAAATGACGATAAAATTGCTGTTTTAAACTTGCAAAAACATAGAAAAACGCTGTTTTGAACTACTCAAACTGACAAATTCATGTTTCTTCCGTGCGAAACGGCGATTTATGAGAAATTACTATATAAATGCTGTTTTAAACTTGCAAAAACATAGAAAAACGCTGTTTTGAACTATTCAAACTGACAAATTCATGTTTCTTTCGCGTGAAATGGCGATTTATGAGAAATAACGATAAAATTGCTGTTTTAAACTTGCAAAAACATAGAAAAACGCTGTTTTGAACTATTCAAACTGACAAATTCATGATTCTTTCGTGTGAAACGGCGATTTATGAGAAATGACGGTAAAATTGCTGTTTTAAGCTTGCAAAAACATAGAAAAACGCTGTTTTGAACTATTCAAACTGACAAATTCATGTTTCTTTCGCGTGAAACGGCGATTTATGAGAAATAACGATAAAATTGCTGTTTTAAACTTGCAAAAACATAGAAAAACGCTGTTTTAACTATTCAAACTGACAAATTCATGTTTCTTTCGTGTGAAACGGCGATTTATGAGAAATGACGATAAAATTGCTGTTTTAAACTTGCAAAAACATAGAAAAACGCTGTTTTGAACTACTCAAACTGACAAATTCATGTTTCTTTCGTGCGAAACGGCGATTTATGTTAAATGACGATAAAATTGCTGTTTTAAACTTGCAAAAACATAGAAAAACGCTGTTTTGAACTATTCAAACTGACAAATTCATGTTTCTTTCGTGCGAAACGGCGATTTATGAGAAATGACGATAAAATTGCTGTTTTAAACTTGCAAAAACATAGAAAAACGCTGTTTTCAACTATACAAACTGATAAATTCATGTTTCTTACGTTCCAAACGGTGGACTTTAGTGAAATCACGATAAAATTGCTGTTTTAAACTTGCAAAAACATTGAAAAACGCTGTTTTCAACTATTCAAACTGACAAAATCATGTTTCTTCCGTGCGAAACGGCGATTTATGAGAAATTACGATAAAATTGCTGTTTTAAACTTGCAAAAACATATAAAAACGCTGTTTTGAACTATTCAAACTGACAAATTCATGTATCTTTCGTGTGAAACGGCGATTTATGAGAAATGACTATAAAATTGCTGTTTTAAACTTGCAAAAACATAGAAAAACGCTGTTTTGAACTACTCAAACTGACAAATTCATGTTTCTTCCGTGCGAAACGGCGATTTATGAGAAATTACTATAAAATTGCTGTTTTAAACTTGCAAAAACATAGAAAAACGCTGTTTTGAACTATTCAAACAGACAAATTCATGTTTCTTTCGCGTGAAACGGCGATTTATGAGAAATGACGATAAAATTGCTGTTTTAAACTTGCAAAAACATAGAAAAACGCTGTTTTCAACTATTCAAACTGATAAATTCATGTTTCTTACGTTCCAAACGGTGGACTTTAGTGAAATCACGATAAAATTGCTGTTTTAAACTTGCAAAAACATTGAAAAACGCTGTTTTCAACTATTCAAACTGACAAAATCATGTTTCTTCCGTGCGAAACGGCGATTTATGAGAAATTACGATAAAATTGCTGTTTTAAACTTGCAAAAACATATAAAAACGCTGTTTTGAACTATTCAAACTGACAAATTCATGTTTCTTTCGTGTGAAACGGCGATTTATGAGAAATGACGATAAAATTGCTGTTTTAAACTTGCAAAAACATAGAAAAACGCTGTTTTGAACTACTCAAACTGACAAATTCATGTTTCTTCCGTGCGAAACGGCGATTTATGAGAAATTACTATAAAATTGCTGTTTTAAACTTGCAAAAACATAGAAAAACGCTGTTTTGAACTATTCAAACAGACAAATTCATGTTTCTTTTGCGTGAAACGGCGATTTATGAGAAATGACGATAAAATTGCTGTTTTAAACTTGCAAAAACATAGAAAAACGCTGTTTTCAACTATTCAAACTGATAAATTCATGTTTCTTACGTTCCAAACGGTAGATTTTTGTGACATAACGATAAAATTGCTGTTTTAAACTTGCAAAAACATTGAAAAACGCTGTTTTCAACTATTCAAACTGACAAATTTATGTTTCTTTCGTGCGAAACGGCGAATTATGAGAAATTACGATAAAATTCCTGTTTTAAACTTGCAAAAACATAGAAAAACGCTGTTTTGAACTATTCAAACTGACAAATTCATGTTTCTTTTGTGTGAAACGGCGATTTATGAGAAATGACGATAAAATTGCTGTTTTAAACTTGCAAAAACATAGAAAAACGCTGTTTTGAACTACTCAAACTGACAAATTTATGTTTCTTTCGTGCGAAACGGCGATTTATGATAAATGACGATAAAATTGCTGTTTTAAGCTTGCAAAAACATAGAAAAACGCTGTTTTCAACTATTCAAACTGACAAAATCATGTTTCTTCCGTGCGAAACGGCGATTTATGAGAAATTACGATAAAATTGCTGTTTTAAACTTGCAAAAACATATAAAAACGCTGTTTTGAACTATTCAAACTGACAAATTCATGTTTTTTTCGTGTGAAACGGCGATTTATGAGAAATGACGATAAAATTGCTGTTTTAAACTTGCAAAAACATAGAAAAACGCTGTTTTGAACTACTCAAACTGACAAATTTATGTTTCTTTCGTGCGAAACGGCGATTTATGATAAATGACGATAAAATTGCTGTTTTAAGCTTGCAAAAACATAGAAAAACGCTGTTTTTAACTATTCAAACTGACAAAATCATGTTTCTTCCGTGCGAAACGGCGATTTATGAGAAATTACGATAAAGTTGCTGTTTTAAACTTGCAAAAACATAGAAAAACGCTGTTTTGAACTATTCAAACTGACAAATTCATGTTTCTTTTGTGTGAAACGGCGATTTATGAGAAATGACGATAAAATTGCTGTTTTAAACTTGCAAAAACATAGAAAAACGCTGTTTTGAACTACTCAAACTGACAAATTTATGTTTCTTTCGTGCGAAACGGCGATTTATGATAAATGACGATAAAATTGCTGTTTTAAGCTTGCAAAAACATAGAAAAACGCTGTTTTCAACTATTCAAACTGACAAAATCATGTTTCTTCCGTGCGAAACGGCGATTTATGAGAAATTACGATAAAATTGCTGTTTTAAACTTGCAAAAACATAGAAAAACGCTGTTTTGAACTATTCAAACTGACAAATTCATGTTTCTTTCGTGTGAAACGGCGATTTATGAAAAATGACGATAAAATTGCTGTTTTAAACTTGCAAAAACATTGAAAAACGATGTTTTTAACTATTCAAACTGACAAATTCATGTTTCTTCCGTGCGAAACGGCGATTTATGAGAAATTACTATAAAATTGCTGTTTTAAACTTGCAAAAACATAGAAAAACGCTGTTTTGAACTATTCAAACTGACAAATTCATGTTTCTTTCGTGTGAAACGGCGATTTATGAGAAATGACGATAAAATTGCTGTTTTAAGCTTGCTGAAACATAGAAAAACGCTGTTTTGAACTATTCAAACCGACAAATTCATGTTTCTTTCGTGCGAAACGGCGATTTATGAGAAATGACGATAAAATTGCTGTTTTAAACTTGCAAAAACATAGAAAAACGCTGTTTTGAGCTATTCAAACTGATAAATTCATGTTTCTTACGTTGGAAACGGTGGATTTTTATGAAATCACGATAAAATTGCTGTTTTAAACTTGCAAAAACATTGAAAAACGCTGTTTTCAACTATTCAAACTGACAAATTCATGTTTCTTCCGTGCGAAACGGCGATTTATGAGAAATTACGATAAAATTGCTGTTTTAAACTTGCAAAAACATAGAAAAACGCTGTTTTGAACTACTCAAACTGACAAATTCATGTTTCTTCCGTGCGAAACGGCGATTTATGAGAAATTACTATAAAATTGCTGTTATAAACTTGCAAAAACATAGAAAAACGCTGTTTTGAACTATTCAAACTGACAAATTCATGTTTCTTTCGTGTGAAACGGCGATCTATGAGAAATGACGATAAAATTGCTGTTTTAAACTTGCAAAAACATAGAAAAACGCTGTTTTGAACTATTCAAACTGACAAATTCATGTTTCTTTCGTGTGAAACGGCGATTTATGAGAAATGACGATAAAATTGCTGTTTTAAGCTTGCTAAAACATAGAAAAACGCTGTTTTGAACTATTCAAACTGACAAATTCATGTTTCTTTCGTGCGAAACGGCGATTTATGAGAAACGACGATAAAATTGCTGTTTTAAACTTGCAAAAACATAGAAAAACGCTGTTTTGAGCTATTCAAACTGATAAATTCATGTTTCTTACGTTGGAAACGGTGGATTTTTGTGAAATCACGATAAAATTGCTGTTTTAAACTTGCAAAAACATTGAAAAACGCTGTTTTCAACTATTCAAACTGACAAATTCATGTTTCTTCCGTGCGAAACGGCGATTTATGAGAAATTACGATAAAATTGCTGTTTTAAACTTGCAAAAACATAGAAAAACGCTGTTTTGAACTACTCAAACTGACAAATTCATGTTTCTTCCGTGCGAAACGGCGATTTATGAAAAATTACTATAAAATTGCTGTTATAAACTTGCAAAAACATAGAAAAACGCTGTTTTGAACTATTCAAACTGACAAATTCATGTTTCTTTCGTGTGAAACGGCGATCTATGATAAATGACGATAAAATTGCTGTTTTAAACTTGCAAAAACATAGAAAAACGCTGTTTTGAACTATTCAAACTGACAAATTCATGTTTCTTACGTGTGAAACGGCGATTTATGAGAAATGACGATAAAATTGCTGTTTTAAACTTGCAAAAACATAGAATAACGCTGTTTTGAACTACTCAAACTGACAAATTCATGTTTTTTCCGTGCGAAACGGCGATTTATGAGAAATTACTATAAAATTGCTGTTTTAAACTTGCAAAAACATAGAAAAACGCTGTTTTGAACTATTCAAACAGACAAATTCATGTTTCTTTCGCGTGAAACGGCGATTTATGAGAAATGACGATAAAATTGCTGTTTTAAACTTGCAAAAACATAGAAAAACGCTGTTTTGAACTATTCAAACTGACAAATTCATGTTTCTTTTGTGTGAAACGGCGATTTATGAGAAATGACGATAAAATTGCTGTTTTAAACTTGCAAAAACATAGAAAAACGCTGTTTTGAACTACTCAAACTGACAAATTTATGTTTCTTCCGTGCGAAACGGCGATTTATGAGAAATTACGATAAAATTGCTGTTTTAAACTTGCAAAAACATATAAAAACGCTGTTTTGAACTATTCAAACTGACAAATTCATGTTTCTTTCGTGTGAAACGGCGATTTATGAGAAATGACGATAAAATTGCTGTTTTAAACTTGCAAAAACATAGAAAAACGCTGTTTTGAACTACTCAAACTGACAAATTTATGTTTCTTTCGTGCGAAACGGCGATTTATGATAAATGACGATAAAATTGCTGTTTTAAGCTTGCAAAAACATAGAAAAACGCTGTTTTTAACTATTCAAACTGACAAAATCATGTTTCTTCCGTGCGAAACGGCGATTTATGAGAAATTACGATAAAGTTGCTGTTTTAAACTTGCAAAAACATAGAAAAACGCTGTTTTGAACTATTCAAACTGACAAATTCATGTTTCTTTTGTGTGAAACGGCGATTTATGAGAAATGACGATAAAATTGCTGTTTTAAACTTGCAAAAACATAGAAAAACGCTGTTTTGAACTACTCAAACTGACAAATTTATGTTTCTTTCGTGCGAAACGGCGATTTATGATAAATGACGATAAAATTGCTGTTTTAAGCTTGCAAAAACATAGAAAAACGCTGTTTTCAACTATTCAAACTGACAAAATCATGTTTCTTCCGTGCGAAACGGCGATTTATGAGAAAATACGATAAAATTGCTGTTTTAAACTTGCAAAAACATAGAAAAACGCTGTTTTGAACTATTCAAACTGACAAATTCATGTTTCTTTCGTGTGAAACGGCGATTTATGAAAAATGACGATAAAATTGCTGTTTTAAACTTGCAAAAACATTGAAAAACGATGTTTTTAACTATTCAAACTGACAAATTCATGTTTCTTCCGTGCGAAACGGCGATTTATGAGAAATTACTATAAAATTGCTGTTTTAAACTTGCAAAAACATAGAAAAAAGCTGTTTTAAACTATTCAAACTGACAAATTCATGTTTCTTTCGTGTGAAACGGCGATTTATGAGAAATGACGATAAAATTGCTGTTTTAAGCTTGCTGAAACATAGAAAAACGCTGTTTTGAACTATTCAAACCGACAAATTCATGTTTCTTTCGTGCGAAACGGCGATTTATGAGAAATGACGATAAAATTGCTGTTTTAAACTTGCAAAAACATAGAAAAACGCTGTTTTGAGCTATTCAAACTGATAAATTCATGTTTCTTACGTTGGAAACGGTGGATTTTTGTGAAATCACGATAAAATTGCTGTTTTAAACTTGCAAAAACATTGAAAAACGCTGTTTTCAACTATTCAAACTGACAAATTCATGTTTCTTCCGTGCGAAACGGCGATTTATGAGAAATTACGATAAAATTGCTGTTTTAAACTTGCAAAAACATAGAAAAACGCTGTTTTGAACTACTCAAACTGACAAATTCATGTTTCTTCCGTGCGAAACGGCGATTTATGAGAAATTACTATAAAATTGCTGTTATAAACTTGCAAAAACATAGAAAAACGCTGTTTTGAACTATTCAAACTGACAAATTCATGTTTCTTTCGTGTGAAACGGCGATCTATGAGAAATGACGATAAAATTGCTGTTTTAAACTTGCAAAAACATAGAAAAACGCTGTTTTGAACTATTCAAACTGACAAATTCATGTTTCTTTCGTGTGAAACGGCGATTTATGAGAAATGACGATAAAATTGCTGTTTTAAGCTTGCTAAAACATAGAAAAACGCTGTTTTGAACTATTCAAACTGACAAATTCATGTTTCTTTCGTGCGAAACGGCGATTTATGAGAAACGACGATAAAATTGCTGTTTTAAACTTGCAAAAACATAGAAAAACGCTGTTTTGAGCTATTCAAACTGATAAATTCATGTTTCTTACGTTGGAAACGGTGGATTTTTGTGAAATCACGATAAAATTGCTGTTTTAAACTTGCAAAAACATTGAAAAACGCTGTTTTCAACTATTCAAACTGACAAATTCATGTTTCTTCCGTGCGAAACGGCGATTTATGAGAAATTACGATAAAATTGCTGTTTTAAACTTGCAAAAACATAGAAAAACGCTGTTTTGAACTACTCAAACTGACAAATTCATGTTTCTTCCGTGCGAAACGGCGATTTATGAAAAATTACTATAAAATTGCTGTTATAAACTTGCAAAAACATAGAAAAACGCTGTTTTGAACTATTCAAACTGACAAATTCATGTTTCTTTCGTGTGAAACGGCGATCTATGATAAATGACGATAAAATTGCTGTTTTAAACTTGCAAAAACATAGAAAAACGCTGTTTTGAACTATTCAAACTGACAAATTCATGTTTCTTACGTGTGAAACGGCGATTTATGAGAAATGACGATAAAATTGCTGTTTTAAACTTGCAAAAACATAGAATAACGCTGTTTTGAACTATTCAAACTGACAAATTCATGTTTCTTTCGTGCGAAACGGCGATTTATGAGAAATGACGATAAAATTGCTGTTTTAAACTTGCAAAAACATAGAAAAACGCTGTTTTCAACTATTCAAACTGATAAATTCATGTTTCTTACGTTCCAAACGGTGGATTTTTGTGAAATCGCGATAAAATTGCGTTTTTAAACTTGCAAAAACCTTGAAAAACGCTGTTTTCTACTATTCAAACTGACAAATTCATGTTTCTTCCGTGCGAAACGGCGATTTATGAAAAATTACGATAAAATTGCTGTTTTAAACTTGCAAAAACATAGAAAAACGCTGTTTTGAACTATTCAAACTGGCAAATTCATGTTGCTTTCGTGTGAAACGGCGATTTATGAGAAATGACGATAAAATTGCTGTTTTAAACTTGCAAAAACATAGAAAAACGCTGTTTTGAACTACTCAAACTGACAAATTCATGTTTCTTCCGTGCGAAACGGCGATTTATGAGAAATTACTATAAAATTGCTGTTTTAAACTTGCAAAAACATAGAAAAACGCTGTTTTGAACTATTCAAACAGACAAATTCATGTTTCTTTCGCGTGAAACGGCGATTTATGAGAAATGACGATAAAATTGCTGTTTTAAACTTGCAAAAACATAGAAAAACGCTGTTTTCAACTATTCAAACTGATAAATTCATGTTTCTTACGTTCCAAACGGTAGATTTTTGTGACATAACGATAAAATTGCTGTTTTAAACTTGCAAAAACATTGAAAAACGCTGTTTTCAACTATTCAAACTGACAAATTTATGTTTCTTCCGTGCGAAACGGCGAATTATGAGAAATTACGATAAAATTCCTGTTTTAAACTTGCAAAAACATAGAAAAACGCTGTTTTGAACTATTCAAACTGACAAATTCATGTTTCTTTTGTGTGAAACGGCGATTTATGAGAAATGACGATAAAATTGCTGTTTTAAACTTGCAAAAACATAGAAAAACGCTGTTTTGAACTACTCAAACTGACAAATTTATGTTTCTTTCGTGCGAAACGGCGATTTATGATAAATGACGATAAAATTGCTGTTTTAAGCTTGCAAAAACATAGAAAAACGCTGTTTTCAACTATTCAAACTGACAAAATCATGTTTCTTCCGTGCGAAACGGCGATTTATGAGAAATTACGATAAAATTGCTGTTTTAAACTTGCAAAAACATATAAAAACGCTGTTTTGAACTATTCAAACTGACAAATTCATGTTTCTTTCGTGTGAAACGGCAATTTATGAGAAATGACGATAAAATTGCTGTTTTAAACTTGCAAAAACATAGAAAAACGCTGTTTTGAACTACTCAAACTGACAAATTTATGTTTCTTTCGTGCGAAACGGCGATTTATGATAAATGACGATAAAATTGCTGTTTTAAGCTTGCAAAAACATAGACAAACGCTGTTTTCAACTATTCAAACTGACAAAATCATGTTTCTTCCGTGCGAAACGGCGATTTATGAGAAATTACGATAAAATTGCTGTTTTAAACTTGCAAAAACATAGAAAAACGCTGTTTTGAACTATTCAAACTGACAAATTCATGTTTCTTTTGTGTGAAACGGCGATTTATGAGAAATGACGATAAAATTGCTGTTTTAAACTTGCAAAAACATAGAAAAACGCTGTTTTGAACTACTCAAACTGACAAATTTATGTTTCTTTCGTGCGAAACGGCGATTTATGATAAATGACGATAAAATTGCTGTTTTAAGCTTGCAAAAACATAGAAAAACGCTGTTTTCAACTATTCAAACTGACAAAATCATGTTTCTTCCGTGCGAAACGGCGATTTATGAGAAATTACGATAAAATTGCTGTTTTAAACTTGCAAAAACATAGAAAAACGCTGTTTTGAACTATTCAAACTGACAAATTCATGTTTCTTTCGTGTGAAACGGCGATTTATGAGAAATGACGATAAAATTGCTGTTTTAAACTTGCAAAAACATTGAAAAACGATGTTTTTAACTATTCAAACTGACAAATTCATGTTTCTTCCGTGCGAAACGGCGATTTATGAGAAATTACTATAAAATTGCTGTTTTAAACTTGCAAAAACATAGAAAAACGCTGTTTAGAACTATTCAAACTGACAAATTCATGTTTCTTTCGTGTGAAACGGCGATTTATGAGAAATGACGATAAAATTGCTGTTTTAAACTTGCAAAAACATAGAAAAACGCTGTTTTGAACTATTCAAACTGACAAATTCATGTTTCTTTCGTGTGAAACGGCGATTTATGAGAAATGACGATAAAATTGCTGTTTTAAGCTTGCTAAAACATAGAAAAACGCTGTTTTGAACTATTCAAACCGACAAATTCATGTTTCTTTCGTGCGAAACGGCGATTTATGAGAAATGACGATAAAATTGCTGTTTTAAACTTGCAAAAACATAGAAAAACGCTGTTTTGAGCTATTCAAACTGATAAATTCATGTTTCTTACGTTGGAAACGGTGGATTTTTGTGAAATCACGATAAAATTGCTGTTTTAAACTTGCAAAAACATTGAAAAACGCTGTTTTCAACTATTCAAACTGACAAATTCATGTTTCTTCCGTGCGAAACGGCGATTTATGAGAAATTACGATAAAATTGCTGTTTTAAACTTGCAAAAACATAGAAAAACGCTGTTTTGAACTACTCAAACTGACAAATTCATGTTTCTTCCGTGCGAAACGGCGATTTATGAGAAATTACTATAAAATTGCTGTTATAAACTTGCAAAAACATAGAAAAACGCTGTTTTGAACTATTCAAACTGACAAATTCATGTTTCTTTCGTGTGAAACGGCGATCTATGAGAAATGACGATAAAATTGCTGTTTTAAACTTGCAAAAACATAGAAAAACGCTGTTTTGAACTATTTAAACTGACAAATTCATGTTTCTTTCGTGTGAAACGGCGATTTATGAGAAATGACGATAAAATTGCTGTTTTAAGCTTGCTAAAACATAGAAAAACGCTGTTTTGAACTATTCAAACTGACAAATTCATGTTTCTTTCGTGCGAAACGGCGATTTATGAGAAACGACGATAAAATTGCTATTTTAAGCTTGCAAAAACATAGAAAAACGCTGTTTTGAACTATTCAAACTGACAAATTCATGTTTTTTTCGTGTGAAACGGCGATTTATGAGAAATGACGATAAAATTGCTGTTTTAAACTTGCAAAAACATAGAAAAACGCTGTTTTGAACTATTCAAACTGATAAATTCATGTTTCTTACGTTGGAAACGGTGGATTTTTGTGAAATCACGATAAAATTGCTGTTTTAAACTTGCAAAAACATTGAAAAAACGCTGTTTTCAACTATTCAAACTGACAAATTCATGTTTCTTCCGTGCGAAACGGCGATTTATGAGAAATTACGATAAAATTGCTGTTTTAAACTTGCAAAAACATTGAAAAACGCTGTTTTGAACTACTCAAACTGACAAATTCATGTTTCTTCCGTGCGAAACGGCGATTTATGAGAAATTACTATAAAATTGCTGTTATAAACTTGCAAAAACATAGAAAAACGCTGTTTTGAACTATTCAAACTGACAAATTCATGTTTCTTTCGTGTGAAACGGCGATCTATGAGTAATGACGATAAAATTGCTGTTTTAACCTTGCAAAAACATAGAAAAACGCTGTTTTGAACTATTCAAACTGACAAATTCATGTTTCTTACGTGTGAAACGGCGATTTATGAGAAATGACGATAAAATTGCTGTTTTAAACTTGCAAAAACATAGAAAAACGCTGTTTTGAACTATTTAAACTGACAAATTCATGTTTCTTTCGTGCGAAACGGCGATTTATGAGAAATGACGATAAAATTGCTGTTTTAAACTTGCAAAAACATAGAAAAACGCTGTTTTCAACTATTCAAACTGATAAATTCATGTTTCATACATTCCAAACGGTGGATTTTTGTGAAATCGCGATAAAATTGCTGTTTTAAACTTGCAAAAACCTTGAAAAACGCTGTTTTCAACTATTCAAACTGACAAATTTATGTTTCTTCCGTGCGAAACGGCGATTTATGAAAAATTACGATAAAATTGCTGTTTTAAACTTGCAAAAACATAGAAAAACGCTGTTTTGAACTATTCAAACTGGCAAATTCATGTTGCTTTCGTGTGAAACGGCGATTTATGAGAAATGACGATAAAATTGCTGTTTTAAACTTGCAAAAACATAGAAAAACGCTGTTTTGAACTATTCAAACTGACAAATTCATGTTTCTTTCGTGTGAAACGGCGATTTATGAGAAATGACGATAAAATTGCTGTTTTAAACTTGCAAAAACATAGAAAAACGCTGTTTTGAACTACTCAAACTGACAAATTCATGTTTCTTCCGTGCGAAACGGCGATTTATGAGAAATTACTATAAAATTGCTGTTATGAACTTGCAAAAACATAGAAAAACGCTGTTTTGAACTATTCAAACTGACAAATTCATGTTTCTTTCGTGTGAAACGGCGATCTATGAGAAATGACGATAAAATTGCTGTTTTAAACTTGCAAAAACATAGAAAAACGCTGTTTTGAACTATTCAAACTGACAAATTCATGTTTCTTACGTGTGAAACGGCGATTTATGAGAAATGACGATAAAATTGCTGTTTTAAACTTGCAAAAACATAGAATAACGCTGTTTTGAACTATTCAAACTGACAAATTCATGTTTCTTTCGTGCGAAACGGCGATTTATGAGAAATGACGATAAAATTGCTGTTTTAAACTTGCAAAAACATAGAAAAACGCTGTTTTGAGCTATTCAAACTGATAAATTCATGTTTCTTACGTTGGAAACGGTGGATTTTTGTGAAATCACGATAAAATTGCTGTTTTAAACTTGCAAAAACATTGAAAAACGCTGTTTTCAACTATTCAAACTGACAAATTCATGTTTCTTCCGTGCGAAACGGCGATTTATGAGAAATTACGATAAAATTGCTGTTTTAAACTTGCAAAAACATAGAAAAACGCTGTTTTGAACTACTCAAACTGACAAATTCATGTTTCTTCCGTGCGAAACGGCGATTTATGAGAAATTACTATAAAATTGCTGTTATAAACTTGCAAAAACATAGAAAAACGCTGTTTTGAACTATTCAAACTGACAAATTCATGTTTCTTTCGTGTGAAACGGCGATCTATGAGAAATGACGATAAAATTGCTGTTTTAAACTTGCAAAAACATAGAAAAACGCTGTTTTGAACTATTTAAACTGACAAATTCATGTTTCTTTCGTGTGAAACGGCGATTTATGAGAAATGACGATAAAATTGCTGTTTTAAGCTTGCTAAAACATAGAAAAACGCTGTTTTGAACTATTCAAACTGACAAATTCATGTTTCTTTCGTGCGAAACGGCGATTTATGAGAAACGACGATAAAATTGCTATTTTAAGCTTGCAAAAACATAGAAAAACGCTGTTTTGAACTATTCAAACTGACAAATTCATGTTTTTTTCGTGTGAAACGGCGATTTATGAGAAATGACGATAAAATTGCTGTATTAAACTTGCAAAAACATAGAAAAACGCTGTTTTGAACTATTCAAACTGATAAATTCATGTTTCTTACGTTGGAAACGGTGGATTTTTGTGAAATCACGATAAAATTGCTGTTTTAAACTTGCAAAAACATTGAAAAAACGCTGTTTTCAACTATTCAAACTGACAAATTCATGTTTCTTCCGTGCGAAACGGCGATTTATGAGAAATTACGATAAAATTGCTGTTTTAAACTTGCAAAAACATTGAAAAACGCTGTTTTGAACTACTCAAACTGACAAATTCATGTTTCTTCCGTGCGAAACGGCGATTTATGAGAAATTACTATAAAATTGCTGTTATAAACTTGCAAAAACATAGAAAAACGCTGTTTTGAACTATTCAAACTGACAAATTCATGTTTCTTTCGTGTGAAACGGCGATCTATGAGTAATGACGATAAAATTGCTGTTTTAACCTTGCAAAAACATAGAAAAACGCTGTTTTGAACTATTCAAACTGACAAATTCATGTTTCTTACGTGTGAAACGGCGATTTATGAGAAATGACGATAAAATTGCTGTTTTAAACTTGCAAAAACATAGAAAAACGCTGTTTTGAACTATTTAAACTGACAAATTCATGTTTCTTTCGTGCGAAACGGCGATTTATGAGAAATGACGATAAAATTGCTGTTTTAAACTTGCAAAAACATAGAAAAACGCTGTTTTCAACTATTCAAACTGATAAATTCATGTTTCATACATTCCAAACGGTGGATTTTTGTGAAATCGCGATAAAATTGCTGTTTTAAACTTGCAAAAACCTTGAAAAACGCTGTTTTCAACTATTCAAACTGACAAATTTATGTTTCTTCCGTGCGAAACGGCGATTTATGAAAAATTACGATAAAATTGCTGTTTTAAACTTGCAAAAACATAGAAAAACGCTGTTTTGAACTATTCAAACTGGCAAATTCATGTTGCTTTCGTGTGAAACGGCGATTTATGAGAAATGACGATAAAATTGCTGTTTTAAACTTGCAAAAACATAGAAAAACGCTGTTTTGAACTATTCAAACTGACAAATTCATGTTTCTTTCGTGTGAAACGGCGATTTATGAGAAATGACGATAAAATTGCTGTTTTAAACTTGCAAAAACATAGAAAAACGCTGTTTTGAACTACTCAAACTGACAAATTCATGTTTCTTCCGTGCGAAACGGCGATTTATGAGAAATTACTATAAAATTGCTGTTATGAACTTGCAAAAACATAGAAAAACGCTGTTTTGAACTATTCAAACTGACAAATTCATGTTTCTTTCGTGTGAAACGGCGATCTATGAGAAATGACGATAAAATTGCTGTTTTAAACTTGCAAAAACATAGAAAAACGCTGTTTTGAACTATTCAAACTGACAAATTCATGTTTCTTACGTGTGAAACGGCGATTTATGAGAAATGACGATAAAATTGCTGTTTTAAACTTGCAAAAACATAGAATAACGCTGTTTTGAACTATTCAAACTGACAAATTCATGTTTCTTTCGTGCGAAACGGCGATTTATGAGAAATGACGATAAAATTGCTGTTTTAAACTTGCAAAAACATAGAAAAACGCTGTTTTCAACTATTCAAACTGATAAATTCATGTTTCTTACGTTCCAAACGGTGGATTTTTGTGAAATCGCGATAAAATTGCTGTTTTAAACTTGCAAAAACCTTGAAAAACGCTGTTTTCAACTATTTAAACTGACAAATTCATGTTTCTTCCGTGCGAAACGGCGATTTATGAAAAATTACGATAAAATTGCTGTTTTAAACTTGCAAAAACATAGAAAAACGCTGTTTTGAAATATTCAAACTGACAAATTCATGTTTCTTTCGTGTGAAACGGCGATTTATGAGAAATGACGATAAAATAGCTGTTTTAAACTTGCAAAAACATAGAAAAACGCTGTTTTGAACTATTCAAACTGACAAATTCATGTTTCTTTCGTGTGAAACGGCGATTTATGAGAAATGACGATAAAATTGCTGTTTTAAGCTTGCAAAAACATAGAAAAACGCTGTTTTGAACTATTCAAACTGACAGATTCATGTTTCTTTCGTGTGAAACGGCGATTTATGAGAAATGACGATAAAATTGCTGTTTTAAACTTGCAAAAACATAGAAAAACGTTGTTTTGAACTATTCAAACTGATAAATTCATGTTTCTTACGTTGGAAACGGTGGATTTTTGTGAAATCACGATAAAATTGCTGTTTTAAACTTGCGAAAACATTGAAAAACGCTGTTTTCAGCTATTCAAACTGACAAATTCATGTTTCTTCCGTGCGAAACGGCGATTTATGAGAAATTACGATAAAATTGCTGTTTTAAACTTGCAAAAACATTGAAAAACGCTGTTTTGAACTACTCAAACTGACAAATTCATGTTTCTTCCGTGCGAAACGGCGATTTATGAGAAATTACTATAAAATTGCTGTTATAAACTTGCAAAAACATAGAAAAACGCTGTTTTGAACTATTCAAACTGACAAATTCATGTTTCTTACGTGTGAAACGGCGATTTATGAGAAATGACGATAAAATTGCTGTTTTAAACTTGCAAAAACATAGAAAAACGCTGTTTTGAACTATTCAAACTGACAAATTCATGTTTCTTTCGTGCGAAACGGCGATTTATGAGAAATGACGATAAAATTGCTGTTTTAAACTTGCAAAAACATAGAAAAACGCTGTTTTCAACTATTCAAACTGATAAATTCATGTTTATTACGTTTTAAACGGTGGATTTTTGTGAAATCGCGATAAAATTGCTGTTTTAAACTTGCAAAAACCTTGAAAAACGCTGTTTTCAACTATTCAAACTGACAAATTCATGTTTCTTCCGTGCGAAACGGCGATTTATGAAAAATTACGATAAAATTGCTGTTTTAAACTTGCAAAAACATAGAAAAACGCTGTTTTGAACTATTCAAACTGGCAAATTCATGTTGCTTTCGTGTGAAACGGCGATTTATGAGAAATGACGATAAAATTGCTGTTTTAAACTTGCAAAAACATAGAAAAACGCTGTTTTGAACTATTCAATCTGACAAATTCATGTTTCTTTCCTGTGAAACGGCGATTTATGAGAAATGACGATAAAATTGCTGTTTTAAACTTGCAAAAACATTGAAAAACGCTGTTTTGAACTATTCAAACTGGCAAATTCATGTTGCTTTCGTGTGAAACGGCGATTTATGAGAAATGACGATAAAATTGCTGTTTTAAACTTGCAAAAACATAGAAAAACGCTGTTTTGAACTATTCAAACTGACAAATTCATGTTTCTTTCCTGTGAAACGGCGATTTATGAGAAATGACGATAAAATTGCTGTTTTAAACTTGCAAAAACATTGAAAAACGCTGTTTTGAACTATTCAAACTGACAAATTCATGTTTCTTTCGTGCGAAACGGCGATTTATGAGAAATGACGATAAAATTGCTGTTTTAAACTTGCAAAAACATAGAAAAACGCTGTTTTCAACTATTCAAACTGATAAATTCATGTTTCTTACGTTCCAAACGGTGGATTTTTGTGAAATCGCGATAAAATTGCTGTTTTAAACTTGCAAAAACCTTGAAAAACGCTGTTTTCAACTATTCAAACTGACAAATTCATGTTTCTTCCGTGCGAAACGGCGATTTATGAAAAATTACGATAAAATTGCTGTTTTAAACTTGCAAAAACATAGAAAAACGCTGTTTTGAACTATTCAAACTGGCAAATTCATGTTGCTTTCGTGTGAAACGGCGATTTATGAGAAATGACGATAAAATTGCTGTTTTAAACTTGCAAAAACATAGAAAAACGCTGTTTTGAACTATTCAAACTGACAAATTCATGTTTCTTTCGTGTGAAACGGCGATTTATGAGAAATGACGATAAAATTGCTGTTTTAAACTTGCAAAAACATTGAAAAACGATGTTTTTAACTATTCAAACTGACAAATTCATGTTTCTTCCGTGCGAAACGGCGATTTATGAGATATTACTATAAAATTGCTGTTTTAAACTTGCAAAAACATAGAAAAACGCTGTTTTGAACTATTCAAACTGACAAATTCATGTTTCTTTCGTGTGAAACGGCGATTTATGAGAAATGACGATAAAATAGCTGTTTTAAACTTGCAAAAACATAGAAAAACGCTGTTTTGAACTATTCAAACTGACAAATTCATGTTTCTTTCGTGTGAAACGGCGATTCATGAGAAATGACTATAAAATTGCTGTTTTAAGCTTGCAAAAACATAGAAAAACGCTGTTTTGAACTATTCAAACTGACAAATTCATGTTTCTTTCGTGTGAAACGGCGATTTATGAGAAATGACGATAAAATTGCTGTTTTAAACTTGCAAAAACATTGAAAAACGATGTTTTTTACTATTCAAACTGACAAATTCATGTTTCTTCCGTGCGAAACGGCGATTTATGAGAAATTACTATAAAATTGCTGTTTTAAGCTTGCAAAAACATAGAAAAACGCTGTTTTGAACTATTCAAACTGACAAATTCATGTTTCTTTCGTGCGAAACGGCGATTTATGAGAAATGACGATAAAATTGCTGTTTTAAACTTGCAAAAACATAGAAAAACGCTGTTTTCAACTATTCAACCTGATAAATTCATGTTTCTTACGTTCCAAACGGTGGATTTTAGTGAAATCACAATAAAATTGCTGTATTAAACTTGCAAAAACATTGAAAAACGCTGTTTTGAACTATTCAAACTGACAAATTCATGTTTCTTCCGTGCGAAACGGCGATTTATGAGAAATTACGATAAAATTGCTGTTTTAAACTTGCAAAAACATATAAAAACGCTGTTTTGAACTATTCAAACTGACAAATTCATGTTTCTTTCGTGTGAAACGGCGATTTATGAGAAATGACGATAAAATTGCTGTTTTAAACTTGCAAAAACATAGAAAAACGCTGTTTTGAACTACTCAAACTGACAAATTCATGTTTCTTGCGTGCGAAACGGCGATTTATGAGAAATTACTATAAAATTGCTGTTTTAAACTTGCAAAAACATAGAAAAACGCTGTTTTGAACTATTCAAACTGACAAATTCATGTTTCTTTCGCGTGAAACGGCGATTTATGAGAAATAACGATAAAATTGCTGTTTTAAACTTGCAAAAACATAGAAAAACGCTGTTTTGAACTATTCAAACTGACAAATTCATGATTCTTTCGTGTGAAACGGCGATTTATGAGAAATGACGATAAAATTGCTGTTTTAAGCTTGCAAAAACATAGAAAAACGCTGTTTTCAACTATTCAAACTGACAAAATCATGTTTCTTCCGTGCGAAACGGCGATTTATGAGAAATTACGATAAAATTGCTGTTTTAAACTTGCAAAAACATAGAAAAACGCTGTTTTGAACTATTCAAACTGACAAATTCATGTTTCTTTCGTGCGAAACGGCGATTTATGAGAAATGACGATAAAATTGCTGTTTTAAACTTGCAAAAACATAGAAAAACGCTGTTTTCAACTATACAAACTAATAAATTCATGTTTCTTACGTTCCAAACGGTGGACTTTAGTGAAATCACGATAAAATTGCTGTTTTAAACTTGCAAAAACATTGAAAAACGCTGTTTTGAACTACTCAAACTGACAAATTCATGTTTCTTTCGTGCGAAACGGCGATTTATGATAAATGACGATAAAATTGCTGTTTTAAGCTTGCAAAAACATAGAAAAACGCTGTTTTCAACTATTCAAACTGACAAAATCATGTTTCTTCCGTGCGAAACGGCGATTTATGAGAAATTACGATAAAATTGCTGTTTTAAACTTGCAAAAACATAGAAAAACGCTGTTTTGAACTATTCAAACTGACAAATTCATGTTTCTTTCGTGTGAAACGGCGATTTATGAGAAATGACGATAAAATAGCTGTTTTAAACTTGCAAAAACATAGAAAAACGCTGTTTTGAACTACTCAAACTGACAAATTCATGTTTCTTCCCTGCGAAACGGCGATTTATGAGAAATGACGATAAAATTGCTGTTTTAAACTTGCAAAAACATAGAAAAACGCTGTTTTGAACTATTCAAACTGACAAATTCATGTTTCTTTCGTGCGAAACGGCGATTTATGAGAAATGACGATAAAATTGCTGTTTTAAACTTGCAAAAACATAGAAAAACGCTGTTTTGAACTATTCAAACTGACAAATTCATGTTTCTTTCGTGTGAAACGGCGATTTATGAGAAATGACGATAAAATTGCTGTTTTAAACTTGCAAAAACATAGAAAAACGCTGTTTTGAACTACTCAAACTGACAAATTTATGTTTCTTCCGTGCGAAACGGCGATTTATGAGAAATTGCTATAAAATTGCTGTTTTAAACTTGCAAAAACATAGAAAAACGCTGTTTTGAACTATTCAAACTGACAAATTCATGTTTCTTTCGCGTGAAACGGCAATTTATGAGAAATGACGATAAAATTGCTGTTTTAAACTTGCAAAAACATAGAAAAACGCTGTTTTCAACTATTTAAACTGATAAATTCATGTTTCTTACGTTCCAAACGGTGGATTTTTGTGAAATCACGATAAAATTGCTGTTTTAAACTTGCAAAAACATAGAAAAACGCTGTTTTCAACTATTTAAACTGATAAATTCATGTTTCTTACCATCGAAACGGTGGATTTTTGTGAAATCACGATAAAATTGCTGTTTTAAACTTGCAAAAACATAGAAAAACGCTGTTTTGAACTATTCAAACTGATAAATTCATGTTTCTTACGTTGGAAACGGTGGATTTTTGTGAAATCACGATAAAATTGCTATTTTAAACTTGCAAAAACATTGAAAAACGCTGTTTTCAACTATTCAAACTGACAAATTCATGTTTCTTCCGTGCGAAACGGCGATTAATGAGAAATTACGATAAAATTGCTGTTTTAAACTTGCAAAAACATAGAAAAACGCTGTTTTTAACTATTCAAACTGACAAATTCATGTTTCTTCCGTGCGAAACGGCGATTTATGAGAAACTACTATAAAATTGCTGTTATAAACTTGCAAAAACATAGAAAAACGCTGTTTTCAACTATTCAAACTGATACATTCATGTTTCTTACGTTCCATACGGTGGATTTTTGTTAAATCACGATAAAATTGCTGTTTTAAACTTGCAAAAACATTGAAAAACGCTGTTTTCAACTATTCAAACTGACAAATTCATGTTTCTTCCGTGCGAAACGGCGATTTATGAGAAATTACGATAAAATTGCTGTTTTAAACTTGCAAAAACATAGAAAATTGCTGTTTTGAACTATTCAAACTGGCAAATTCATATTTCTTTAGTGTGAAACGGCGATTTATGAGAAATGACGATAAAATTGCTGTTTTAAACTTGCAAAAATATAGAAAAACGCTGTTTTGAACTATTCAAACTGACAAATTCATGTTTCTTTCGTGTGAAACGGCGATTTATGAGAAATGACGATAAAATTGCTGTTTTAAACATGCAAAAACATTGAAAAACGATGTTTTTAACTATTCAAACTGACAAATTCATGTTTCTTCCGTGCGAAACGGCGATTTATGAGAAATTACTATAAAATTGCTGTTATAAACTTGCAAAAACATAGAAAAACGCTGTTTTCAACTATTCAAACTGATAAATTCATGTTTCTTACGTTCCAAACGGTGGATTTTTGTGAAATCGCGATAAAATTGCTGTTTTAAACTTGCAAAAACCTTGAAAAACGCTGTTTTCAACTATTCAAACTGACAAATTCATGTTTCTTCCGTGCGAAACGGCGATTTATGAAAAATTACGATAAAATTGCTGTTTTAAACTTGCAAAAACATAGAAAAACGCTGTTTTGAACTATTCAAACTGGCAAATTCATGTTGCTTTCGTGTGAAACGGCGATTTATGAGAAATGACGATAAAATTGCTGTTTTAAACTTGCAAAAACATAGAAAAACGCTGTTTTGAACTATTCAAACTGACAAATTCATGTTTCTTTCGTGTGAAACGGCGATTTACGAGAAATGACGATAAAATTGCTGTTTTAAACTTGCAAAAACATTGAAAAACGATGTTTTTAACTATTCAAACTGACAAATTCATGTTTCTTCCGTGCGAAACGGCGATTTATGAGATATTACTATAAAATTGCTGTTTTAAACTTGCAAAAACATAGAAAAACGCTGTTTTGAACGATTCAAACTGACAAATTCATGTTTCTTTTGTGTGAAACGGCGATTTATGAGAAATGACGATAAAATAGCTGTTTTAAACTTGCAAAAACATAGAAAAACCCTGTTTTGAACTATTCAAACTGACTAATTCATGTTTCTTTCGTGTGAAACGGCGATTTATGAGAAATGACGATAAAATTGCTGTTTTAAGCTTGCAAAAGCATAGAAAAACGCTGTTTTGAACTATTCAAATTGACAAATTCATGTTTCTTTCGTGCGAAACGGCGATTTATGAGAAATGACGATAAATTTGCTGTTTTAAACTTGCAAAAACATAGAAAAACGCTGTTTTAAACTATTCAAACTGATAAATTCATGTTTCTTACGTTTCAAACGGTGGATTTTAGTGAAATCACGATAAAATTGCTGTTTTAAACTCGCATAAACATTGAAAAACGCTGTTTTCAACTATTCAAACTGACAAAATCATGTTTCTTCCGTGCGAAACAGCGATTTATGAGAAATTACGATAAAATTGCTGTTTTAAACTTGCAAAAACATAGAAAAACGCGGTTTTGAACTATTCAAACAGACAAATTCATGTTTCTTTCGTGTGAAACGGCGATTTATGAGAAATGACGATAAAATTGCTGTTTTAAACTTGCAAAAACATAGAAAAACGCTGTTTTGAACTACTCAAACTGACAAATTCATGTTTCTTCCGTGCGAAACGGCGATTTATGAGAAATTACTATAAAATTGCTGTTTTAAACTTGCAAAAACCTAGAAAAACGCTGTTTTGAACTACTCAAACTGACAAATTCATGTTTCTTCCGTGCGAGACGGCGATTTATGAGAAATTACTATAAAATTGCTGCTTTAAACTTGCAAAAACATAGAAAAACGCTGTTTTGAACTATTCAAACTGACAAATACATGTTTCTTTCGTGCGAAACGGCGACTTATGAGAAATGACGATAAAATTGCTGTTTTAAACTTGCAAAAACATAGAAAAACGCTGTTTTCAACTATTCAAACTGATAAATTCATGTTTCTTACGTTCGAAACGGTGGATTTTTGTGAAATCACGATAAAATTGCTGTTTTAAACTTGCAAAAACATAGAAAAACGCTGTTTTGAACTATTCAAACTGATAAATTCATGTTTCTTACGTTGGAAACGGTGGATTTTTGTGAAATCACGTTAAAATTGCTGTTTTAAACTTGCAAAAACATTGAAAAACGCTGTTTTCAACTATTCAAACTGACAAATTCATGTTTCTTCCGTGCGAAACGGCGATTTATGAGAAATTACGATAAAATTGCTGTTTTAAACTTGCAAAAACATAGAAAAACGCTGTTTTGAACTACTCAAATTGACAAATTCATGTTTCTTCCGTGCGAAACGGCGATTTATGAGAAATTACTATAAAATTGCTGTTATAAACTTGCAAAAACATAGAAAAACGCTGTTTTGAACTATTCAAACTGACAAATTCATGTTTCTTTCGTGTGAAACGGCGATTTATGAGAAATGACGATAAAATTGCTGTTTTAAACTTGCAAAAACATAGAAAAACGCTGTTTTGAACTATTCAAACTGACAAATTCATGTTTCTTTCGTGTGAAACGGCGATTTATGAGAAATGACGATAAAATTGCTGTTTTAAACTTGCAAAAACATTGAAAAACGATGTTTTTAACTATTCAAACTGATAAATTCATGTTTCTTCCCTGCGAAACGGCGATTTATGAGAAATTACTATAAAATTGCTGTTTTAAACTTGCAAAAACATAGAAAAACGCTGTTTTGAACTATTCAAACTAAAAAATTCATGTTTCTTTCGTGTGAAACGGCGATTTATGAGAAATGACGATAAAATTGCTGTTTTAAAATTGCAAAAACATATAAAAACGCTGTTTTAAACTATTCAAACTGACAAATTCATGTTTCTTTCGTGTGAAACGGCGATTTATGAGAAATGACGATTAAATTGCTGTTTTAAGCTTGCAAAAACATAGAAAAACACTGTTTTGAACTATTCAAACTGACAAATTCATGTTTCTTTCGTGCGAAACGGCGATTTATGAGAAATGACGATAAAATTGCTGTTTTAAACTTGCAAAAACATAGAAAAACGCTGTTTTCAACTATTCAAACTGATAAATTCATGTTTCTTACGTACCAAACGGTGGATTTTTGTGAAATCACGATAAAATTGCTGTTTTAAACTTGCAAAAACATTGAAAAACTCTGTTTTCAACTATTCAAACTGACAAAATCATGTTTCTTCCGTGCGAAACGGCGATTTATGAGAAATTACGATAAAATTGCTGTTTTAAACTTGCAAAATCATAGAAAAACGCTGTTTTGAACTATTCAACTGACAAATTCATGTTTCTTTCGTGTGAAACGGCGATTTATGAGAAATGACGATAATATTGCTGTTTTAAACTTGCAAAAACATAGAAAAACGCTGTTTTGAACTACTCAAACTGACAAATTCATGTTTCTTTCGTGCGAAACGGCGATTTATGATAAATGACGATAAAATTGCTGTTTTAAGCTTGCAAAAACATAGAAAAACGCTGTTTTAAACTATTCAAACTGACAAAATCATGTTTCTTCCGTGCGAAACGGCGATTTATGAGAAATTACGATAAAATTGCTGTTTTAAACTTGCAAAAACATAGAAAAACGCTGTTTTGAACTATTCAAACTGACAAATTCATGTTTCTTTCGTGTGAAACGGTGATTTATGAGAAATGACGATAAAATAGCTGTTTTAAACTTGCAAAAACATAGAAAAACGCTGTTTTGAACTACTCAAACTGACAAATTCATGTTTCTTCCGTGCGAAACGGCGATTTATGAGAAATGACGATTATATTGCTGTTTTAAACTTGCAAAAACATAGAAAAACGCTGTTTTGAACTATTCAAACTGACATATTCATGTTTCTTTCGTGCGAAACGGCGATTTATGAGAAATGACGATAAAATTGCTGTTTTAAACTTGCAAAAACATAAAAAAACGCTGTTTTCAACTATTCAAACTGATAAATTCATGTTTCTTACGTTCCAAACGGTGGATTTTTGTGAAATCGCGATAAAATTGCTGTTTTAAACTTGCAAAAACATAGAAAAACGCTGTTTTCAACTATTCAAACTGATAAATTCATGTTTCTTACGTTCGAAACGGTGGATTTTTGTGAAATCACGTTAAAATTGCTGTTTTAAACTTGCAAAAACATAGAAAAACGCTGTTTTGAACTATTCAAACTGATAAATTCATGTTTCTTACGTTGGAAACGGTGGATTTTTGTGAAATCACGATAAAATTGCTGTTTTAAACTTGCAAAAACATTGAAAAACGCTGTTTTCAACTATTCAAACTGACAAATTCATGTTTCTTCCGTGCGAAACGGCGATTTATGAGAAATTACGATAAAATTGCTGTTTTAAACTTGCAAAAACATAGAAAAACGCTGTTTTGAACTACTCAAATTGACAAATTCATGTTTCTTCCGTGCGAAACGGCGATTTATGAAAAATTACTATAAAATTGCTGTTATAAACTTGCAAAAACATAGAAAAACGCTGTTTTGAACTATTCAAACTGACAAATTCATGTTTCTTTCGTGTGAAACGGCGATTTATGAGAAATGACGATAAAATTGCTGTTTTAAACTTGCAAAAACATAGAAAAACGCTGTTTTGAACTATTCAAACTGACAAATTCATGTTTCTTTCGTGTGAAACGGCGATTTATGAGAAATTACGATAAAATTGCTGTTTTAAACTTGCAAAAACATAGAAAAACGCTGTTTTGAACTATTCAAACTGACAAATTCATGTTTCTTTCGTGTGAAACGGTGATTTATGAGAAATGACGATAAAATAGCTGTTTTAAACTTGCAAAAACATAGAAAAACGCTGTTTTGAACTACTCAAACTGACAAATTCATGTTTCTTCCGTGCGAAACGGCGATTTATGAGAAATGACGATTATATTGCTGTTTTAAACTTGCAAAAACATAGAAAAACGCGGTTTTGAACTATTCAAACAGACAAATTCATGTTTCTTTCGTGTGAAACGGCGATTTATGAGAAATGACGATAAAATAGCTGTTTTAAACTTGCAAAAACATAGAAAAACGCTGTTTTGAACTATTCAAACTGACAAATTCATGTTTCTTTCGTGTGAAACGGCGATTCATGAGAAATAACTATAAAATTGCTGTTTTAAGCTTGCAAAAACATATAAAAACGCTGTTTTGAACTATTCAAACTGACAAATTCATGTTTCTTTCGTGTGAAACGGCGATTTATGAGAAATGACGATAAAATTGCTGTTTTAAACTTGCAAAAACATTGAAAAACGATGTTTTTTACTATTCAAACTGACAAATTCATGTTTCTTCCGTGCGAAACGGCGATTTATGAGAAATTACTATAAAATTGCTGTTTTCAGCTTGCAAAAAACATAGAAAAACGCTGTTTTGAACTATTCAAACTGACAAATTCATGTTTCTTTCGTGCGAAACGGCGATTTATGAGAAATGACGATAAAATTGCTGTTTTAAACTTGCAAAAACATAGAAAAACGCTGTTTTCAACTATTCAACCTGATAAATTCATGTTTCTTACGTTCCAAACGGTGGATTTTAGTGAAATCACAATAAAATTGCTGTATTAAACTTGCAAAAACATTGAAAAACGCTGTTTTGAACTATTCAAACTGACAAATTCATGTTTCTTCCGTGCGAAACGGCGATTTATGAGAAATTACGATAAAATTGCTGTTTTAAACTTGCAAAAACATATAAAAACGCTGTTTTGAACTATTCAAACTGACAAATTCATGTTTCTTTCGTGTGAAACGGCGATTTATGAGAAATGACGATAAAATTGCTGTTTTAAACTTGCAAAAACATAGAAAAACGCTGTTTTGAACTACTCAAACTGACAAATTCATGTTTCTTCCGTGCGAAACGGCGATTTATGAGAAATTACTATAAAATTGCTGTTTTAAACTTGCAAAAACATAGAAAAACGCTGTTTTGAACTATTCAAACTGACAAATTCATGTTTCTTTCGCGTGAAACGGCGATTTATGAGAAATAACGATAAAATTGCTGTTTTAAACTTGCAAAAACATAGAAAAACGCTGTTTTGAACTATTCAAACTGACAAATTCATGATTCTTTCGTGTGAAACGGCGATTTATGAGAAATGACGATAAAATTGCTGTTTTAAGCTTGCAAAAACATAGAAAAACGCTGTTTTCAACTATTCAAACTGACAAAATCATGTTTCTTCCGTGCGAAACGGCGATTTATGAGAAATTACGATAAAATTGCTGTTTTAAACTTGCAAAAACATAGAAAAACGCTGTTTTGAACTATTCAAACTGACAAATTCATGTTTCTTTCGTGCGAAACGGCGATTTATGAGAAATGACGATAAAATTGCTGTTTTAAACTTGCAAAAACATAGAAAAAACGCTGTTTTCAACTATACAAACTAATAAATTCATGTTTCTTACGTTCCAAACGGTGGACTTTAGTGAAATCACGATAAAATTGCTGTTTTAAACTTGCAAAAACATTGAAAAACGCTGTTTTGAACTACTCAAACTGACAAATTCATGTTTCTTTCGTGCGAAACGGCGATTTATGATAAATGACGATAAAATTGCTGTTTTAAGCTTGCAAAAACATAGAAAAACGCTGTTTTCAACTATTCAAACTGACAAAATCATGTTTCTTCCGTGCGAAACGGCGATTTATGAGAAATTACGATAAAATTGCTGTTTTAAACTTGCAAAAACATAGAAAAACGCTGTTTTGAACTATTCAAACTGACAAATTCATGTTTCTTTCGTGTGAAACGGCGATTTATGAGAAATGACGATAAAATAGCTGTTTTAAACTTGCAAAAACATAGAAAAACGCTGTTTTGAACTACTCAAACTGACAAATTCATGTTTCTTCCCTGCGAAACGGCGATTTATGAGAAATGACGATAAAATTGCTGTTTTAAACTTGCAAAAACATAGAAAAACGCTGTTTTGAACTATTCAAACTGACAAATTCATGTTTCTTTCGTGCGAAACGGCGATTTATGAGA
Organism: Poecilus cupreus; assembly: GCA_963942605.1. NCBI lineage: Eukaryota > Metazoa > Arthropoda > Insecta > Coleoptera > Carabidae > Poecilus > Poecilus cupreus. The sequence goes on along the minus strand of CAWWDY010000872.1, from coordinate 13,830 downwards.
AATGACGATAAAATTGCTGTTTTAAACTTGCAAAAACATAGAAAAACGCTGTTTTGAACTATTCAAACTGACAAATTCATGTTTCTTTCGTGTGAAACGGCGATTTATGAGAAATGACGATAAAATTGCTGTTTTAAACTTGCAAAAACATAGAAAAACGCTGTTTTGAACTACTCAAACTGACAAATTTATGTTTCTTCCGTGCGAAACGGCGATTTATGAGAAATTGCTATAAAATTGCTGTTTTAAACTTGCAAAAACATAGAAAAACGCTGTTTTGAACTATTCAAACTGACAAATTCATGTTTCTTTCGCGTGAAACGGCAATTTATGAGAAATGACGATAAAATTGCTGTTTTAAACTTGCAAAAACATAGAAAAACGCTGTTTTCAACTATTTAAACTGATAAATTCATGTTTCTTACGTTCCAAACGGTGGATTTTTGTGAAATCACGATAAAATTGCTGTTTTAAACTTGCAAAAACATAGAAAAACGCTGTTTTCAACTATTTAAACTGATAAATTCATGTTTCTTACCATCGAAACGGTGGATTTTTGTGAAATCACGATAAAATTGCTGTTTTAAACTTGCAAAAACATAGAAAAACGCTGTTTTGAACTATTCAAACTGATAAATTCATGTTTCTTACGTTGGAAACGGTGGATTTTTGTGAAATCACGATAAAATTGCTATTTTAAACTTGCAAAAACATTGAAAAACGCTGTTTTCAACTATTCAAACTGACAAATTCATGTTTCTTCCGTGCGAAACGGCGATTAATGAGAAATTACGATAAAATTGCTGTTTTAAACTTGCAAAAACATAGAAAAACGCTGTTTTGAACTATTCAAACTGACAAATTCATGTTTCTTCCGTGCGAAACGGCGATTTATGAGAAACTACTATAAAATTGCTGTTATAAACTTGCAAAAACATAGAAAAACGCTGTTTTCAACTATTCAAACTGATACATTCATGTTTCTTACGTTCCATACGGTGGATTTTTGTTAAATCACGATAAAATTGCTGTTTTAAACTTGCAAAAACATTGAAAAACGCTGTTTTCAACTATTCAAACTGACAAATTCATGTTTCTTTCGTGCGAAACGGCGATTTATGAGAAATTACGATAAAATTGCTGTTTTAAACTTGCAAAAACATAGAAAATTGCTGTTTTGAACTATTCAAACTGGCAAATTCATATTTCTTTAGTGTGAAACGGCGATTTATGAGAAATGACGATAAAATTGCTGTTTTAAACTTGCAAAAATATAGAAAAACGCTGTTTTGAACTATTCAAACTGACAAATTCATGTTTCTTTCGTGTGAAACGGCGATTTATGAGAAATGACGATAAAATTGCTGTTTTAAACATGCAAAAACATTGAAAAACGATGTTTTTAACTATTCAAACTGACAAATTCATGTTTCTTCCGTGCGAAACGGCGATTTATGAGAAATTACTATAAAATTGCTGTTATAAACTTGCAAAAACATAGAAAAACGCTGTTTTCAACTATTCAAACTGATAAATTCATGTTTCTTACGTTCCAAACGGTGGATTTTTGTGAAATCGCGATAAAATTGCTGTTTTAAACTTGCAAAAACCTTGAAAAACGCTGTTTTCAACTATTCAAACTGACAAATTCATGTTTCTTCCGTGCGAAACGGCGATTTATGAAAAATTACGATAAAATTGCTGTTTTAAACTTGCAAAAACATAGAAAAACGCTGTTTTGAACTATTCAAACTGACAAATTCATGATTCTTTCGTGTGAAACGGCGATTTATGAGAAATGACGATAAAATTGCTGTTTTAAGCTTGCAAAAACATAGAAAAACGCTGTTTTCAACTATTCAAACTGACAAAATCATGTTTCTTCCGTGCGAAACGGCGATTTATGAGAAATTACGATAAAATTGCTGTTTTAAACTTGCAAAAACATAGAAAAACGCTGTTTTGAACTATTCAAACTGACAAATTCATGTTTCTTTCGTGCGAAACGGCGATTTATGAGAAATGACGATAAAATTGCTGTTTTAAACTTGCAAAAACATAGAAAAACGCTGTTTTCAACTATACAAACTAATAAATTCATGTTTCTTACGTTCCAAACGGTGGACTTTAGTGAAATCACGATAAAATTGCTGTTTTAAACTTGCAAAAACATTGAAAAACGCTGTTTTGAACTACTCAAACTGACAAATTCATGTTTCTTTCGTGCGAAACGGCGATTTATGATAAATGACGATAAAATTGCTGTTTTAAGCTTGCAAAAACATAGAAAAACGCTGTTTTCAACTATTCAAACTGACAAAATCATGTTTCTTCCGTGCGAAACGGCGATTTATGAGAAATTACGATAAAATTGCTGTTTTAAACTTGCAAAAACATAGAAAAACGCTGTTTTGAACTATTCAAACTGACAAATTCATGTTTCTTTCGTGTGAAACGGCGATTTATGAGAAATGACGATAAAATAGCTGTTTTAAACTTGCAAAAACATAGAAAAACGCTGTTTTGAACTACTCAAACTGACAAATTCATGTTTCTTCCCTGCGAAACGGCGATTTATGAGAAATGACGATAAAATTGCTGTTTTAAACTTGCAAAAACATAGAAAAACGCTGTTTTGAACTATTCAAACTGACAAATTCATGTTTCTTTCGTGCGAAACGGCGATTTATGAGAAATGACGATAAAATTGCTGTTTTAAACTTGCAAAAACATAGAAAAACGCTGTTTTGAACTATTCAAACTGACAAATTCATGTTTCTTTCGTGTGAAACGGCGATTTATGAGAAATGACGATAAAATTGCTGTTTTAAACTTGCAAAAACATAGAAAAACGCTGTTTTGAACTACTCAAACTGACAAATTTATGTTTCTTCCGTGCGAAACGGCGATTTATGAGAAATTGCTATAAAATTGCTGTTTTAAACTTGCAAAAACATAGAAAAACGCTGTTTTGAACTATTCAAACTGACAAATTCATGTTTCTTTCGCGTGAAACGGCAATTTATGAGAAATGACGATAAAATTGCTGTTTTAAACTTGCAAAAACATAGAAAAACGCTGTTTTCAACTATTTAAACTGATAAATTCATGTTTCTTACGTTCCAAACGGTGGATTTTTGTGAAATCACGATAAAATTGCTGTTTTAAACTTGCAAAAACATAGAAAAACGCTGTTTTCAACTATTTAAACTGATAAATTCATGTTTCTTACCATCGAAACGGTGGATTTTTGTGAAATCACGATAAAATTGCTGTTTTAAACTTGCAAAAACATAGAAAAACGCTGTTTTGAACTATTCAAACTGATAAATTCATGTTTCTTACGTTGGAAACGGTGGATTTTTGTGAAATCACGATAAAATTGCTATTTTAAACTTGCAAAAACATTGAAAAACGCTGTTTTCAACTATTCAAACTGACAAATTCATGTTTCTTCCGTGCGAAACGGCGATTAATGAGAAATTACGATAAAATTGCTGTTTTAAACTTGCAAAAACATAGAAAAACGCTGTTTTGAACTATTCAAACTGACAAATTCATGTTTCTTCCGTGCGAAACGGCGATTTATGAGAAACTACTATAAAATTGCTGTTATAAACTTGCAAAAACATAGAAAAACGCTGTTTTCAACTATTCAAACTGATACATTCATGTTTCTTACGTTCCATACGGTGGATTTTTGTTAAATCACGATAAAATTGCTGTTTTAAACTTGCAAAAACATTGAAAAACGCTGTTTTCAACTATTCAAACTGACAAATTCATGTTTCTTTCGTGCGAAACGGCGATTTATGAGAAATTACGATAAAATTGCTGTTTTAAACTTGCAAAAACATAGAAAATTGCTGTTTTGAACTATTCAAACTGGCAAATTCATATTTCTTTAGTGTGAAACGGCGATTTATGAGAAATGACGATAAAATTGCTGTTTTAAACTTGCAAAAATATAGAAAAACGCTGTTTTGAACTATTCAAACTGACAAATTCATGTTTCTTTCGTGTGAAACGGCGATTTATGAGAAATGACGATAAAATTGCTGTTTTAAACATGCAAAAACATTGAAAAACGATGTTTTTAACTATTCAAACTGACAAATTCATGTTTCTTCCGTGCGAAACGGCGATTTATGAGAAATTACTATAAAATTGCTGTTATAAACTTGCAAAAACATAGAAAAACGCTGTTTTCAACTATTCAAACTGATAAATTCATGTTTCTTACGTTCCAAACGGTGGATTTTTGTGAAATCGCGATAAAATTGCTGTTTTAAACTTGCAAAAACCTTGAAAAACGCTGTTTTCAACTATTCAAACTGACAAATTCATGTTTCTTCCGTGCGAAACGGCGATTTATGAAAAATTACGATAAAATTGCTGTTTTAAACTTGCAAAAACATAGAAAAACGCTGTTTTGAACTATTCAAACTGGCAAATTCATGTTGCTTTCGTGTGAAACGGCGATTTATGAGAAATGACGATAAAATTGCTGTTTTAAACTTGCAAAAACATAGAAAAACGCTGTTTTGAACTATTCAAACTGACAAATTCATGTTTCTTTCGTGTGAAACGGCGATTTACGAGAAATGACGATAAAATTGCTGTTTTAAACTTGCAAAAACATTGAAAAACGATGTTTTTAACTATTCAAACTGACAAATTCATGTTTCTTCCGTGCGAAACGGCGATTTATGAGATATTACTATAAAATTGCTGTTTTAAACTTGCAAAAACATAGAAAAACGCTGTTTTGAACGATTCAAACTGACAAATTCATGTTTCTTTTGTGTGAAACGGCGATTTATGAGAAATGACGATAAAATAGCTGTTTTAAACTTGCAAAAACATAGAAAAACCCTGTTTTGAACTATTCAAACTGACTAATTCATGTTTCTTTCGTGTGAAACGGCGATTTATGAGAAATGACGATAAAATTGCTGTTTTAAGCTTGCAAAAACATAGAAAAACGCTGTTTTGAACTATTCAAATTGACAAATTCATGTTTCTTTCGTGCGAAACGGCGATTTATGAGAAATGACGATAAATTTGCTGTTTTAAACTTGCAAAAACATAGAAAAACGCTGTTTTAAACTATTCAAACTGATAAATTCATGTTTCTTACGTTTCAAACGGTGGATTTTAGTGAAATCACGATAAAATTGCTGTTTTAAACTCGCATAAACATTGAAAAACGCTGTTTTCAACTATTCAAACTGACAAAATCATGTTTCTTCCGTGCGAAACAGCGATTTATGAGAAATTACGATAAAATTGCTGTTTTAAACTTGCAAAAACATAGAAAAACGCGGTTTTGAACTATTCAAACAGACAAATTCATGTTTCTTTCGTGTGAAACGGCGATTTATGAGAAATGACGATAAAATTGCTGTTTTAAACTTGCAAAAACATAGAAAAACGCTGTTTTGAACTACTCAAACTGACAAATTATTGTTTCTTCCGTGCGAAACGGCGATTTATGAGAAATTACTATAAAATTGCTGTTTTAAACTTGCAAAAACCTAGAAAAACGCTGTTTTGAACTACTCAAACTGACAAATTCATGTTTCTTCCGTGCGAAACGGCGATTTATGAGAAATTACTATAAAATTGCTGCTTTAAACTTGCAAAAACATAGAAAAACGCTGTTTTGAACTATTCAAACTGACAAATACATGTTTCTTTCGTGCGAAACGGCGACTTATGAGAAATGACGATAAAATTGCTGTTTTAAACTTGCAAAAACATAGAAAAACGCTGTTTTCAACTATTCAAACTGATAAATTCATGTTTCTTACGTTCGAAACGGTGGATTTTTGTGAAATCACGATAAAATTGCTGTTTTAAACTTGCAAAAACATAGAAAAACGCTGTTTTGAACTATTCAAACTGATAAATTCATGTTTCTTACGTTGGAAACGGTGGATTTTTGTGAAATCACGTTAAAATTGCTGTTTTAAACTTGCAAAAACATTGAAAAACGCTGTTTTCAACTATTCAAACTGACAAATTCATGTTTCTTCCGTGCGAAACGGCGATTTATGAGAAATTACGATAAAATTGCTGTTTTAAACTTGCAAAAACATAGAAAAACGCTGTTTTGAACTACTCAAATTGACAAATTCATGTTTCTTCCGTGCGAAACGGCGATTTATGAGAAATTACTATAAAATTGCTGTTATAAACTTGCAAAAACATAGAAAAACGCTGTTTTGAACTATTCAAACTGACAAATTCATGTTTCTTTCGTGTGAAACGGCGATTTATGAGAAATGACGATAAAATTGCTGTTTTAAACTTGCAAAAACATAGAAAAAACGCTGTTTTGAACTATTCAAACTGACAAATTCATGTTTCTTTCGTGTGAAACGGCGATTTATGAGAAATGACGATAAAATTGCTGTTTTAAACTTGCAAAAACATTGAAAAACGATGTTTTTAACTATTCAAACTGATAAATTCATGTTTCTTCCCTGCGAAACGGCGATTTATGAGAAATTACTATAAAATTGCTGTTTTAAACTTGCAAAAACATAGAAAAACGCTGTTTTGAACTATTCAAACTAAAAAATTCATGTTTCTTTCGTGTGAAACGGCGATTTATGAGAAATGACGATAAAATTGCTGTTTTAAAATTGCAAAAACATATAAAAACGCTGTTTTAAACTATTCAAACTGACAAATTCATGTTTCTTTCGTGTGAAACGGCGATTTATGAGAAATGACGATTAAATTGCTGTTTTAAGCTTGCAAAAACATAGAAAAAACGCTGTTTTGAACTATTCAAACTGACAAATTCATGTTTCTTTCGTGCGAAACGGCGATTTATGAGAAATGACGATAAAATTGCTGTTTTAAACTTGCAAAAACATAGAAAAACGCTGTTTTCAACTATTCAAACTGATAAATTCATGTTTCTTACGTACCAAACGGTGGATTTTTGTGAAATCACGATAAAATTGCTGTTTTAAACTTGCAAAAACATTGAAAAACTCTGTTTTCAACTATTCAAACTGACAAAATCATGTTTCTTCCGTGCGAAACGGCGATTTATGAGAAATTACGATAAAATTGCTGTTTTAAACTTGCAAAAACATAGAAAAACGCTGTTTTGAACTATTCAACTGACAAATTCATGTTTCTTTCGTGTGAAACGGCGATTTATGAGAAATGACGATAATATTGCTGTTTTAAACTTACAAAAACATAGAAAAACGCTGTTTTGAACTACTCAAACTGACAAATTCATGTTTCTTTCGTGCGAAACGGCGATTTATGATAAATGACGATAAAATTGCTGTTTTAAGCTTGCAAAAACATAGAAAAACGCTGTTTTAAACTATTCAAACTGACAAAATTATGTTTCTTCCGTGCGAAACGGCGATTTATGAGAAATTACGATAAAATTGCTGTTTTAAACTTGCAAAAACATAGAAAAACGCTGTTTTGAACTATTCAAACTGACAAATTCATGTTTCTTTCGTGTGAAACGGTGATTTATGAGAAATGACGATAAAATAGCTGTTTTAAACTTGCAAAAACATAGAAAAACGCTGTTTTGAACTACTCAAACTGACAAATTCATGTTTCTTCCGTGCGAAACGGCGATTTATGAGAAATGACGATTATATTGCTGTTTTAAACTTGCAAAAACATAGAAAAACGCTGTTTTGAACTATTCAAACTGACATATTCATGTTTCTTTCGTGCGAAACGGCGATTTATGAGAAATGACGATAAAATTGCTGTTTTAAACTTGCAAAAACATAAAAAAACGCTGTTTTCAACTATTCAAACTGATAAATTCATGTTTCTTACGTTCCAAACGGTGGATTTTTGTGAAATCGCGATAAAATTGCTGTTTTAAACTTGCAAAAACCTTGAAAAACGCTGTTTTCAACTATTCAAACTGACAAATTCATGTTTCTTCCGTGCGAAACGGCGATTTATGAAAAATTACGATAAAATTGCTGTTTTAAACTTGCAAAAACATAGAAAAACGCTGTTTTGAACTATTCAAACTGGCAAATTCATGTTGCTTTCGTGTGAAACGGCGATTTATGAGAAATGACGATAAAATTGCTGTTTTAAACTTGCAAAAACATAGAAAAACGCTGTTTTGAACTATTCAAACTGACAAATTCATGTTTCTTTCGTGTGAAACGGCGATTTACGAGAAATGACGATAAAATTGCTGTTTTAAACTTGCAAAAACATTGAAAAACGATGTTTTTAACTATTCAAACTGACAAATTCATGTTTCTTCCGTGCGAAACGGCGATTTATGAGATATTACTATAAAATTGCTGTTTTAAACTTGCAAAAACATAGAAAAACGCTGTTTTGAACGATTCAAACTGACAAATTCATGTTTCTTTTGTGTGAAACGGCGATTTATGAGAAATGACGATAAAATAGCTGTTTTAAACTTGCAAAAACATAGAAAAACCCTGTTTTGAACTATTCAAACTGACTAATTCATGTTTCTTTCGTGTGAAACGGCGATTTATGAGAAATGACGATAAAATTGCTGTTTTAAGCTTGCAAAAACATAGAAAAACGCTGTTTTGAACTATTCAAATTGACAAATTCATGTTTCTTTCGTGCGAAACGGCGATTTATGAGAAATGACGATAAATTTGCTGTTTTAAACTTGCAAAAACATAGAAAAACGCTGTTTTTAAACTATTCAAACTGATAAATTCATGTTTCTTACGTTTCAAACGGTGGATTTTAGTGAAATCACGATAAAATTGCTGTTTTAAACTCGCATAAACATTGAAAAACGCTGTTTTCAACTATTCAAACTGACAAAATCATGTTTCTTCCGTGCGAAACAGCGATTTATGAGAAATTACGATAAAATTGCTGTTTTAAAACTTGCAAAAACATAGAAAAACGCGGTTTTGAACTATTCAAACAGACAAATTCATGTTTCTTTCGTGTGAAACGGCGATTTATGAGAAATGACGATAAAATTGCTGTTTTAAACTTGCAAAAACATAGAAAAACGCTGTTTTGAACTTCTAAAACTGACAAATTATTGTTTCTTCCGTGCGAAACGGCGATTTATGAGAAATTACTATAAAATTGCTGTTTTAAACTTGCAAAAACCTAGGAAAAACGCTGTTTTGAACTACTCAAACTGACAATTCATGTTTCTTCCGTGCGAAACGGCGATTTATGAGAAATTACTATAAAATTGCTGCTTTAAACTTGCAAAAACATAGAAAAACGCTGTTTTGAACTATTCAAACTGACAAATACATGTTTCTTTCGTGCGAAACGGCGACTTATGAGAAATGACGATAAAATTGCTGTTTTAAACTTGCAAAAACATAGAAAAACGCTGTTTTCAACTATTCAAACTGATAAATTCATATTTCTTACGTTCGAAACGGTGGATTTTTGTGAAATCACGATAAAATTGCTGTTTTAAACTTGCAAAAACATAGAAAAACGCTTGTTTTGAAACTATTCAAACTGATAAATTCATGTTTCTTACGTTGGAAACGGTGGATTTTTGTGAAATCACGTTAAAATTGCTGTTTTAAACTTGCAAAAACATTGAAAAACGCTGTTTTCAACTATTCAAACTGACAAATTCATGTTTCTTCCGTGCGAAACGGCGATTTATGAGAAATTACGATAAAATTGCTGTTTTAAACTTGCAAAAACATAGAAAAACGCTGTTTTGAACTACTCAAATTGACAAATTCATGTTTCTTCCGTGCGAAACGGCGATTTATGAGAAATTACTATAAAATTGCTGTTATAAACTTGCAAAAACATAGAAAAACGCTGTTTTGAACTATTCAAACTGACAAATTCATGTTTCTTTCGTGTGAAACGGCGATTTATGAGAAATGACGATAAAATTGCTGTTTTAAACTTGCAAAAACATAGAAAAACGCTGTTTTGAACTATTCAAACTGACAAATTCATGTTTCTTTCGTGTGAAACGGCGATTTATGAGAAATGACGATAAAATTGCTGTTTAAACTTGCAAAAACATTGAAAAACGATGTTTTTAACTATTCAAACTGATAAATTCATGTTTCTTCCCTGCGAAACGGCGATTTATGAGAATTACTATAAAATTGCTGTTTTAAACTTGCAAAAACATAGAAAAACGCTGTTTTGAACTATTCAAACTAAAAAATTCATGTTTCTTTCGTGGTGAAACGGCGATTTATGAGAAATGACGATAAAATTGCTGTTTTAAATTGCAAAAACATATAAAAACGCTGTTTTAAACTATTCAAACTGACAAATTCATGTTTCTTTCGTGTGAAACGGCGATTTATGAGAAATGACGATTAAATTGCTGTTTTTAAGCTTGCAAAAACATAGAAAAACGCTGTTTTGAACTATTCAAACTGACAAATTCATGTTTCTTTCGTGCGAAACGGCGATTTATGAGAAATGACGATAAAATTGCTGTTTTTAAACTTGCAAAAACATAGAAAAACGCTGTTTTCAACTATTCAAACTGATAAATTCATGTTTCTTACGTACCAAACGGTGGGATTTTTGTGAAATCACGATAAAATTGCTGTTTTAAACTTGCAAAAACATTGAAAAACTCTGTTTTCAACTATTCAAACTGACAAAATCATGTTTCTTCCGTGCGAAACGGCGATTTATGAGAAATTACGATAAAATTGCTGTTTTAAACTTGCAAAAACATAGAAAAACGCTGTTTTGAACTATTCAACTGACAAATTCATGTTTCTTTCGTGTGAAACGGCGATTTATGAGAAATGACGATAATATTGCTGTTTTAAACTTGCAAAAACATAGAAAAACGCTGTTTTGAACTACTCAAACTGACAAATTCATGTTTCTTTCGTGCGAAACGGCGATTTATGATAAATGACGATAAAATTGCTGTTTTAAGCTTGCAAAAACATAGAAAAACGCTGTTTTAAACTATTCAAACTGACAAAATTATGTTTCTTCCGTGCGAAACGGCGATTTATGAGAAATTACGATAAAATTGCTGTTTTAAACTTGCAAAAACATAGAAAAACGCTGTTTTGAACTATTCAAACTGACAAATTCATGTTTCTTTCGTGTGAAACGGTGATTTATGAGAAATGACGATAAAATAGCTGTTTTAAACTTGCAAAAACATAGAAAAACGCTGTTTTGAACTACTCAAACTGACAAATTCATGTTTCTTCCGTGCGAAACGGCGATTTATGAGAAATGACGATTATATTGCTGTTTTAAACTTGCAAAAACATAGAAAAACGCTGTTTTGAACTATTCAAACTGACATATTCATGTTTCTTTCGTGCGAAACGGCGATTATGAGAAATGACGATAAAATTGCTGTTTTAAACTTGCAAAAACATAAAAAAACGCTGTTTTTCAACTATTCAAACTGATAAATTCATGTTTCTTACGTTCCAAACGGTGGATTTTTGTGAAATCGCGATAAAATTGCTGTTTTAAACTTGCAAAAACATAGAAAAACGCTGTTTTCAACTATTCAAACTGATAAATTCATGTTTCTTACGTTCGAAACGGTGGATTTTTGTGAAATCACGTTAAAATTGCTGTTTTAAACTTGCAAAAACATAGAAAAACGCTGTTTTGAACTATTCAAACTGATAAATTCATGTTTCTTACGTTGGAAACGGTGGATTTTTGTGAAATCACGATAAAATTGCTGTTTTAAACTTGCAAAAACATTGAAAAACGCTGTTTTCAACTATTCAAACTGACAAATTCATGTTTCTTCCGTGCGAAACGGCGATTTATGAGAAATTACGATAAAATTGCTGTTTTAAACTTGCAAAAACATAGAAAAACGCTGTTTTGAACTACTCAAATTGACAAATTCATGTTTCTTCCGTGCGAAACGGCGATTTATGAAAAATTACTATAAAATTGCTGTTATAAACTTGCAAAAACATAGAAAAACGCTGTTTTGAACTATTCAAACTGACAAATTCATGTTTCTTTCGTGTGAAACGGCGATTTATGAGAAATGACGATAAAATTGCTGTTTTAAACTTGCAAAAACATAGAAAAACGCTGTTTTGAACTATTCAAACTGACAAATTCATGTTTCTTCTGTGTGAAACGGCGATTTATGAGAAATGACGATAAAATTGCTGTTTTAAACTTGCAAAAACATTGAAAAACGATGTTTTTAACTATTCAAACTGACAAATTCATGTTTCTTCCCTGCGAAACGGCGATTTATGAGAAATTACTATAAAATTGCTGTTTTAAACTTGCAAAAACATAGAAAAACGCTGTTTTGAACTATTAAAACTAAAAAATTCATGTTTCTTTCGTGTGAACGGCGATTTATGAGAAATGACGATAAAATTGCTGTTTTAAACTTGCAAAAACATAGAAAAACGCTGTTTTGAACTATTAAAACTGACAAATTCATGTTTCTTTCGTGTGAAACGGCGATTTATGAGAAATGACGATAAAATTGCTTTTTTAAGCTTGCAAAAACATAGAAAAACGCTGTTTTGAACTATTCAAACTGACAAATTCATGTTTCTTTCGTGCGAAACAGCGATTTATGAGAAATGACGATAAAATTGCTGTTTTAAACTTGCAAAAACATAGAAAAACGCTGTTTTCAACTATTCAAACTGACAAATTCATGTTTCTTACGTTCCAAACGGTGGATTTTTGTAAAATCACGATAAAATTGCTGTTTCAAACTTGCAAAAACATTGAAAAACTCTGTTTTCAACTATTCAAACTGACAAAATCATGTTTCTTCCGTGCGAAACGGCGATTTATGAGAAATTACGATAAAATTGCTGTTTTAAACTTGCAAAAACATAGAAAAACGCTGTTTTAAACTATTCAAACTGACAAATTCATGTTTCTTTCGTGTGAAACGGCGATTTATGAGAAATGACGATAAAATTGCTGTTTTAAGCTTGCAAAAACATAGAAAAACGCTGTTTTGAACTATTCAAACTGACAAATTCATGTTTCTTTCGTGCGAAACGGCGATTTATGAGAAATGACGATAAAATTGCTGTTTTAAAACTTGCAAAAACATAGAAAAACGCTGTTTTCAACTATTCAAACTGATAAATTCATGTTTCTTACGTACCAAACGGTGGATTTTTGTGAAATCACGATAAAATTGCTGTTTTAAACTTGCAAAAACATTGAAAAACTCTGTTTTCAACTATTCAAACTGACAAAATCATGGTTTCTTCCGTGCGAAACGGCGATTTATGAGAAATTACGATAAAATTGCTGTTTTAAACTTGCAAAAACATAGAAAAACGCTGTTTTGAACTATTCAACTGACAAATTCATGTTTCTTTCGTGTGTGAAACGGCGATTTATGAGAAATGACGATTAAAATTGCTGTTTTAAACCTTGCAAAAACATAGAAAAACGCTGCTTTTTGAACTACTCAAACTGACAAATTCATGTTTCTTTCGTGCGAACGGCGATTTATGAGATATTACTATAAAATTGCTGTTTAAACTTGCAAAAACATAGAAAAAACGCTGTATTTGAACTATTCAAACTGACAAATTCATGTTTCTTTCGTGTGAAACGGCGATTTATGAGAAATGACGATAAAATAGCTGTTTTAAACTTGCAAAAACATAGAAAAACGCTGTTTTGAACTATTCAAACTGACAAATTCATGTTTCTTTCGTGTGAAACGGCGATTTATGAGAAATGACGATAAAATTGCTGTTTTAAGCTTTGCAAAAACATAGAAAAACGCTGTTTTGAACTATTCAAACTGACAAATTCATGTTTCTTTCGTGTGGAAACGGCGATTTATGAGAAATGACGATAAAATTG
>CAWWDY010000871.1:0-39688 GCA_963942605.1 Poecilus cupreus | reverse complement strand
TCAAACTGACAAATTCATGTTTCTTTCGTGTGAAACGGCGTTTAATGAGAAATGACGATAAAATTGCTGTTTTAAACTTGCAAAAACATAGAAAAACGCTGTTTTCAATTATTCAAACTGACAAATTCATGTTTCTTTCGTGTGAAACGGCGATTTATGAGAAATGTCGATAAAATTGCTGTTTTAAACATGAAAAAACATAGAAAAACGCTATTTTGAACTATTCAAACTGACAAATTCATGTTTCTTTCGTGTGAAACGGCGATTTATGAGAAATGACGATAAAATTGCTGTTTTAAACTTGCAAAAACATAGAAAAACGCTGTTTTTAACTATTCAAACTGATAAATTCAGGTTTCTTTCGTTCGAAACGGTGGATTTTTGTGAAATCACGATAAAACTGCTGTTTTAAACTTGCAAAAACATAGAAAAACGCTGTTTTGAACTATTCAAACTGATAAATCCATGTTTCTTTCGTGTGAAACGGCGATTTATGAGAAATGACGATAAAATTTCTGTTTTAAACTTGCAAAAACATAGAAAAACGCTGTTTTTAACTATTCAAACTGATAAATTCAGGTTTCTTTCGTGTGAAACGGCGTTTTATGAGAAATGACGATAAAATTGCTGTTTTAAACTTGCAAAAACATAGAAAAACGCTGTTTTGAACTATTCAAACTGACAAATTCATGTTTCTTTCGTGTGAAATTGCGATTTATGAGAAATGACGATAAAATTGCTGTTTTAAACTTGCAAAAACATAGAAAAACGCTGTTTTGAACTATTCAAACTGACAAATTCATGTTTCTTTCGTGTGAAACGGCGATTTATGAGAAATGACGATAAAATTGCTGTTTTAAACATGAAAAAACATAGAAAAACGCTGTTTTGAACTATTCAAACTGACAAATTCATGTTTCCTTTGTGTGAAACGGCGATTTATGAGAAATGACGATAAAATTGCTGTTTTAAACTTGCAAAAACATAGAAAAACGCTGTTTTGAACTATTCAAACTGACAAATTCATGTTTCTTTAGTGTGAAACGGCGATTTATGAGAAATGACAATAAAATTGCTGTTTTAAACATGAAAAAACATAGAAAAACGCTGTTTTGAACTATTCAAACTGACAAATTCATGTTTCTTTCGTGTGAAACGGCGATTTATGAGAAATGACGATAAAATTGCTGTTTTAAACTTGCAAAAACATAGAAAAACGCTGTTTTCAACTATTCAAACTGACAAATTCATGTTTCTTTCGTGTGAAACGGCGATTTATGAGAAATGACGATAAAATTGCTGTTTTAAACATGAAAAAACATAGAAAAACGCTGTTTTGTACTATTCAAACTGATAAATTCATGTTTCTTTCGTGTGAAACGGCGATTTATGAGAAATGACGATAAAATTTCTGTTTTAAACTTGCAAAAACATAGAAAAACGCTGTTTTTAACTATTCAAACTGATAAATTCAGGTTTCTTTCGTGTGAAACGGCGTTTTATGAGAAATGACGATAAAATTGCTGTTTTAAACTTGCAAAAACATAGAAAAACGCTGTTTTGAACTATTCAAACTGACAAATTCATGTTTCTTTCGTGTGAAACGGCGATTTATGAGAAATGACGATAAAATTGCTGTTTTAAACTTGCAAAAACATAGAAAAACGCTGTTTTGAACTATTCAAACTGACAAATTCATGTTTCTTTCGTGTGAAACGGCGATTTATGAGAAATGACAATAAAATTGCTGTTTTAAACATGAAAAAACATAGAAAAACGCTGTTTTGAACTATTCAAACTGACAAATTCATGTTTCTTTCGTGTGAAACGGCGTTTAATGAGAAATGACGATAAAATTGCTGTTTTAAACTTGCAAAAACATAGAAAAACGCTGTTTTCAATTATTCAAACTGACAAATTCATGTTTCTTTCGTGTGAAACGGCGATTTATGAGAAATGTCGATAAAATTGCTGTTTTAAACATGAAAAAACATAGAAAAACGCTATTTTGAACTATTCAAACTGACAAATTCATGTTTCTTTCGTGTGAAACGGCGATTTATGAGAAATGAAGATAAAATTGCTGTTTTAAACTTGCAAAAACATAGAAAAACGCTGTTTTTAACTATTCAAACAGATAAATTCATGTTTCTTTCGTGTGAAACGGCGATTTATGAGAAATGACGATAAAATTGCTGTTTTAAACTTGCAAAAACATAGAAAAACGCTGTTTTTAACTATTCAAACTGATAAATTCATGTTTCTTCCGTTCGAAACGGTGGATTTTTGTGAAATCACGATAAAACTTCTGTTTTAAACTTGCAAAAACATAGAAAAACGCTGTTTTGAACTATTCAAACTGATAAATTCATGTTTCTTTCGTGTGAAACGGCGATTTATGAGAAATGACGATAAAATTGCTGTTTTAAACTTGCAAAAACATAGAAAAACGCTGTTTTTAACTATTCAAACTGATAAATTCAGGTTTCTTTCGTGTGAAACGGCGATTTATGAGAAATGACGATAAAATTGCTGTTTTAAACTTGCAAAAACATAGAAAAACGCTGTTTTTAACTATTCAAACTGACAATTTCATGTTTCTTTCGTGTGAAACGGCGTTTTATGAGAAATGACGATAAAATTGCTGTTTTAAACTTGCAAAAACATAGAAAAACGCTGTTTTGAACTATTCAAACTGACAAATTCATGTTTCTTTCGTGTGAAACGGCGATTTATGAGAAATGACGATAAAATTGCTGTTTTAAACTTGCAAAAACATAGAAAAACGCTGTTTTGAACAATTCAAACTGACAAATTCATGTTTCTTTCGTGTGAAACGGCGATTTATGAGAAATGACGATAAAATTGCTGTTTTAAACATGAAATAACATAGAAAAACGCTGTTTTGAACTATTCAAACTGACAAATTCATGTTTCTTTCGTGTGAAACGGCGATTTATGAGAAATGACGATAAAATTGCTGTTTTAAACTTGCAAAAACATAGAAAAACGCTGTTTTCAACTATTCAAACTGACAAATTCATGTTTCTTTCGTGTGAAACGGCGATTTATGAGAAATGACGATAAAATTGCTGTTTTAAACATGAAAAAACATAGAAAAACGCTGTTTTGAACTATTCAAACTGACAAATTCATGTTTCTTTCGTGTGAAACGGCGATTTATGAGAAATGACGATAAAATTGCTGTTTTAAACTTGCAAAAACATAGAAAAACGCTGTTTTTAACTATTCAAACTGATACATTCATGTTTCTTTCGTGTGAAACGGCGATTTATGAGAAATGACGATAAAATTGCTGTTTTAAACTTGCAAAAACATAGAAAAACGCTGTTTTGAACTATTCAAACTGATAAATTCATGTTTCTTTCGTGTGAAACGGCGATTTATGAGAAATGACGATAAAATTGCTGTTTTAAACTTGCAAAAACATAGAAAAACGCTGTTTTTAAATATTCAAACTGATAAATTCAGGTTTCTTTCGTGTGAAACGGCGATTTATGAGAAATGACGATAAAATTGCTGTTTTAAACTTGCAAAAACATAGAAAAACGCGGTTTTCGACTATTCAAACTGACAAATTCATGTTTCTTTCGTGTGAAACGGCGATTTATGAGAAATGACGATAAAATTGCTGTTTAAAACTTGCAAAAACATAGAAAAACGCTGTTTTGAACTATTCAAACTGACAAATTCATGTTTCTTTCGTGTGAAACGGCGATTTATGAGAAATGACGATAAAATTGCTGTTTTAAACATGAAAAAACATAGAAAAACGCGGTTTTGAACTATTCAAACTGACAAATTCATGTTTCTTTCGTGTGAAACGGCGATTTATGAGAAATGACGATAAAATTGCTGTTTTAAACTTGCAAAAACATAGAAAAACGCTGTTTTCAACTATTCAAACTGACAAATTCATGTTTCTTTCGTGTGAAACGGCGATTTATGAGAAATGACGATAAAATTGCTGTTTTAAACATGAAAAAACATAGAAAAACGCTATTTTGAACTATTCAAACTGACAAATTCATGTTTCTTTCGTGTGAAACGGCGATTTATGAGAAATGACGATAAAATTGCTGTTTTAAACTTGCAAAAACATAGAAAAACGCTGTTTTTAACTATTCAAACTGATAAATTCATGTTTCTTTCGTGTGAAACGGCGATTTATGAGAAATGACGATAAAATTGCTGTTTTAAACTTGCAAAAACATAGAAAAACGCTGTTTTTAACTATTCAAACTGATAAATTCATGTTTCTTTCGTTCGAAACGGTGGATTTTTGTGAAATCACGATAAAACTTGTGTTTTAAACTTGCAAAAACATAGAAAAACGCTGTTTTGAACTATTCAAACTGATAAATTCATGTTTCTTTCGTGTGAAACGGCGATTTATGAGAAATGACGATAAAATTGCTGTTTTAAACTTGCAAAAACATAGAAAAACGCTGTTTTTAAATATTCAAACTGATAAATTCAGGTTTCTTTCGTGTGAAACGGCGATTTATGAGAAATGACGATAAAATTGCTGTTTTAAACTTGCAAAAACATAGAAAAACGCTGTTTTTAACTATTCAAACTGACAATTTCATGTTTCTTTCGTGTGAAACGGCGTTTTATGAGAAACGACGATAAAATTGCTGTTTTAAACTTGCAAAAACATAGAAAAACGCTGTTTTGAACTATTCAAACTGACAAATTCATGTTTCTTTCGTGTGAAACGGCGATTTATGAGAAATGACGATAAAATTGCTGTTTTAAACTTGCAAAAACATAGAAAAACGCTGTTTTCAACTATTCAAACTGACAAATTCATGTTTCTTTCGTGTGAAACGGCGATTTATGAGAAATGACGATAAAATTGCTGTTTTAAACATGAAAAAACATAGAAAAACGCTGTTTTGAACTATTCAAACTGACAAATTCATGTTTCTTTCGTGTGAAACGGCGATTTATGAGAAATGACGATAAAATTGCTGTTTTAAACTTGCAAAACATAGAAAAACGCTGTTTTGAACTATTCAAACTGACAAATTCATGTTTCTTTCGTGTGAAACGGCGATTTATGAGAAATGACGATAAAATTGCTGTTTTAAACTTGCAAAAACATAGAAAAACGCTGTTTTGAACTATTCAAACTGATAAATTCATGTTTCTTTCGTGTGAAACGGCGATTTATGAGAAATGACGATAAAATTTCTGTTTTAAACTTGCAAAAACATAGAAAAACGCTGTTTTTAACTATTCAAACTGATAAATTCAGGTTTCTTTCGTGTGAAACGGCGTTTTATGAGAAATGACGATAAAATTGCTGTTTTAAACTTGCAAAAACATAGAAAAACGCTGTTTTGAACTATTCAAACTGACAAATTCATGTTTCTTTCGTGTGAAACGGCGATTTATGAGAAATGACGATAAAATTGCTGTTTTAAACTTGCAAAACATAGAAAAACGCTGTTTTGAACTATTCAAACTGACAAATTCATGTTTCTTTCGTGTGAAACGGCGATTTATGAGAAATGACGATAAAATTGCTGTTTTAAACATGAAAAAACATAGAAAAACGCTGTTTTGAACTATTCAAAGTGACAAATTCATGTTTCTTTCGTGTGAAACGGCGATTTATGAGAAATGACGATAAAATTGCTGTTTTAAACTTGCAAAAACATAGAAAAACGCTGTTTTCAACTATTCAAACTGACAAATTCATGTTTCTTTCGTGTGAAACGGCGATTTATGAGAAATGACGATAAAATTGCTGTTTTAAACATGAAAAAACATAGAAAAACGCTGTTTTGAACTATTCAAACTGATAAATTCATGTTTCTTTCGTGTGAAACGGCGATTTATGAGAAATGACGATAAAATTGCTGTTTTAAACTTGCAAAAACATAGAAAAACGCTGTTTTTAACTATTCAAACTGATAAATTCATGTTTCTTTCGTTCGAAACGGTGGATTTTTGTGAAATCACGATAAAACTTCTGTTTTAAACTTGCAAAAACATAGAAAAACGCTGTTTTGAACTATTCAAACTGATAAATTCATGTTTCTTTCGTGTGAAACGGCGATTTATGTAAAATGACGATAAAATTGCTGTTTTAAACTTGCAAAAACATAGAAAAACGTTGTTTTTAACTATTCAAACTGATAATTTCAGGTTTCTTTCGTGTGAAACGGCGATTTATGAGAAATGACGATAAAATTGCTGTTTTAAACTTGCAAAAACATAGAAAAACGCTGTTTTTAACTATTCAAACTGACAATTTCATGTGTCTTTCGTGTGAAACGGCGTTTTATGAGAAACGACGATAAAATTGCTGTTTTAAACTTGCAAAAACATAGAAAAACGCTGTTTTCAACTATTCAAACTGAGAAATTCATGTTTCTTTCGTGTGAAACGGCGATTTATGAGAAATGACGATAAAATTGCTGTTTTAAACATGAAAAAACATAGAAAAACGCTGTTTTGAACTATTCAAACTGACAAATTCATGTTTCTTTCGTGTGAAACGGCGATTTATGAGAAATGACGATAAAATTGCTGTTTTAAACTTGCAAAAACATAGAAAAACGCTGTTTTTAACTATTCAAACTGACAATTTCATGTTTCTTTCGTGTGAAACGGCGTTTTATGAGAAACGACGATAAAATTGCTGTTTTAAACTTGCAAAAACATAGAAAAACGCTGTTTTTAAATATTCAAACTGATAAATTCAGGTTTCTTTCGTTCGAAACGGTGGATTTTTGTGAAATCACGATAAAACTTGTGTTTTAAACTTGCAAAAACATAGAAAAACGCTGTTTTGAACTATTCAAACTGATAAATTCATGTTTCTTTCGTGTGAAACGGCGATTTATGAGAAATGACGATAAAATTGCTGTTTTAAACTTGCAAAAACATAGAAAAACGCTGTTTTTAAATATTCAAACTGACAAATTCATGTTTCTTTCGTGTGAAACGGCGATTTATGAGAAATGACGATAAAATTGCTGTTTTAAACTTGCAAAACATAGAAAAACGCTGTTTTGAACTATTCAAACTGACAAATTCATGTTTCTTTCGTGTGAAACGGCGATTTATGAGAAATGACGATAAAATTGCTGTTTTAAACATGAAAAAACATAGAAAAACGCTGTTTTGAACTATTCAAAGTGACAAATTCATGTTTCTTTCGTGTGAAACGGCGATTTATGAGAAATGACGATAAAATTGCTGTTTTAAACTTGCAAAAACATAGAAAAACGCTGTTTTCAACTATTCAAACTGACAAATTCATGTTTCTTTCGTGTGAAACGGCGATTTATGAGAAATGACGATAAAATTGCTGTTTTAAACATGAAAAAACATAGAAAAACGCTGTTTTGAACTATTCAAACTGATAAATTCATGTTTCTTTCGTGTGAAACGGCGATTTATGAGAAATGACGATAAAATTGCTGTTTTAAACTTGCAAAAACATAGAAAAACGCTGTTTTTAACTATTCAAACTGATAAATTCATGTTTCTTTCGTTCGAAACGGTGGATTTTTGTGAAATCACGATAAAACTTCTGTTTTAAACTTGCAAAAACATAGAAAAACGCTGTTTTGAACTATTCAAACTGATAAATTCATGTTTCTTTCGTGTGAAACGGCGATTTATGAGAAATGACGATAAAATTGCTGTTTTAAACTTGCAAAAACATAGAAAAACGTTGTTTTTAACTATTCAAACTGATAAATTCAGGTTTCTTTCGTGTGAAACGGCGATTTATGAGAAATGACGATAAAATTGCTGTTTTAAACTTGCAAAAACATAGAAAAACGCTGTTTTTAACTATTCAAACTGACAATTTCATGTGTCTTTCGTGTGAAACGGCGTTTTATGAGAAACGACGATAAAATTGCTGTTTTAAACTTGCAAAAACATAGAAAAACGCTGTTTTCAACTATTCAAACTGAGAAATTCATGTTTCTTTCGTGTGAAACGGCGATTAATGAGAAATGACGATAAAATTGCTGTTTTAAACATGAAAAAACATAGAAAAACGCTGTTTTGAACTATTCAAACTGACAAATTCATGTTTCTTTCGTGTGAAACGGCGATTTATGAGAAATGACGATAAAATTGCTGTTTTAAACTTGCAAAAACATAGAAAAACGCTGTTTTTAACTATTCAAACTGACAATTTCATGTTTCTTTCGTGTGAAACGGCGTTTTATGAGAAACGACGATAAAATTGCTGTTTTAAACTTGCAAAAACATAGAAAAACGCTGTTTTTAAATATTCAAACTGATAAATTCAGGTTTCTTTCGTTCGAAACGGTGGATTTTTGTGAAATGACGATAAAATTGCTGTTTTAAACTTGCAAAAACATAGAAAAACGCTGTTTTTAACTATTCAAACTGACAATTTCATGTTTCTTTCGTGTGAAACGGCGTTTTATGAGAAACGACGATAAAATTGCTGTTTTAAACTTGCAAAAACATAGAAAAACGCTGTTTTGAACTATTCAAACTGACAAATTCATGTTTCTTTCGTGTGAAACGGCGATTTATGAGAAATGACGATAAAATTGCTGTTTTAAACTTGCAAAAACATAGAAAAACGCTGTTTTCAACTATTCAAACTGACAAATTCATGTTTCTTTCGTGTGAAACGGCGATTTATGAGAAATGACGATAAAATTGCTGTTTTAAACATGAAAAAACATAGAAAAACGCTGTTTTGAACTATTCAAACTGACAAATTCATGTTTCTTTCGTGTGAAACGGCGATTTATGAGAAATGACGATAAAATTGCTGTTTTAAACTTGCAAAACATAGAAAAACGCTGTTTTGAACTATTCAAACTGACAAATTCATGTTTCTTTCGTGTGAAACGGCGATTTATGAGAAATGACGATAAAATTGCTGTTTTAAACTTGCAAAAACATAGAAAAACGCTGTTTTGAACTATTCAAACTGATAAATTCATGTTTCTTTCGTGTGAAACGGCGATTTATGAGAAATGACGATAAAATTTCTGTTTTAAACTTGCAAAAACATAGAAAAACGCTGTTTTTAACTATTCAAACTGATAAATTCAGGTTTCTTTCGTGTGAAACGGCGTTTTATGAGAAATGACGATAAAATTGCTGTTTTAAACTTGCAAAAACATAGAAAAACGCTGTTTTGAACTATTCAAACTGACAAATTCATGTTTCTTTCGTGTGAAACGGCGATTTATGAGAAATGACGATAAAATTGCTGTTTTAAACTTGCAAAACATAGAAAAACGCTGTTTTGAACTATTCAAACTGACAAATTCATGTTTCTTTCGTGTGAAACGGCGATTTATGAGAAATGACGATAAAATTGCTGTTTTAAACATGAAAAAACATAGAAAAACGCTGTTTTGAACTATTCAAAGTGACAAATTCATGTTTCTTTCGTGTGAAACGGCGATTTATGAGAAATGACGATAAAATTGCTGTTTTAAACTTGCAAAAACATAGAAAAACGCTGTTTTCAACTATTCAAACTGACAAATTCATGTTTCTTTCGTGTGAAACGGCGATTTATGAGAAATGACGATAAAATTGCTGTTTTAAACATGAAAAAACATAGAAAAACGCTGTTTTGAACTATTCAAACTGATAAATTCATGTTTCTTTCGTGTGAAACGGCGATTTATGAGAAATGACGATAAAATTGCTGTTTTAAACTTGCAAAAACATAGAAAAACGCTGTTTTTAACTATTCAAACTGATAAATTCATGTTTCTTTCGTTCGAAACGGTGGATTTTTGTGAAATCACGATAAAACTTCTGTTTTAAACTTGCAAAAACATAGAAAAACGCTGTTTTGAACTATTCAAACTGATAAATTCATGTTTCTTTCGTGTGAAACGGCGATTTATGAGAAATGACGATAAAATTGCTGTTTTAAACTTGCAAAAACATAGAAAAACGTTGTTTTTAACTATTCAAACTGACAATTTCATGTGTCTTTCGTGTGAAACGGCGTTTTATGAGAAACGACGATAAAATTGCTGTTTTAAACTTGCAAAAACATAGAAAAACGCTGTTTTCAACTATTCAAACTGAGAAATTCATGTTTCTTTCGTGTGAAACGGCGATTTATGAGAAATGACGATAAAATTGCTGTTTTAAACATGAAAAAACATAGAAAAACGCTGTTTTGAACTATTCAAACTGACAAATTCATGTTTCTTTCGTGTGAAACGGCGATTTATGAGAAATGACGATAAAATTGCTGTTTTAAACTTGCAAAAACATAGAAAAACGCTGTTTTTAACTATTCAAACTGACAATTTCATGTTTCTTTCGTGTGAAACGGCGTTTTATGAGAAACGACGATAAAATTGCTGTTTTAAACTTGCAAAAACATAGAAAAACGCTGTTTTTAAATATTCAAACTGATAAATTCAGGTTTCTTTCGTTCGAAACGGTGGATTTTTGTGAAATGACGATAAAATTGCTGTTTTAAACTTGCAAAAACATAGAAAAACGCTGTTTTTAACTATTCAAACTGACAATTTCATGTTTCTTTCGTGTGAAACGGCGTTTTATGAGAAACGACGATAAAATTGCTGTTTTAAACTTGCAAAAACATAGAAAAACGCTGTTTTGAACTATTCAAACTGACAAATTCATGTTTCTTTCGTGTGAAACGGCGATTTATGAGAAATGACGATAAAATTGCTGTTTTAAACTTGCAAAAACATAGAAAAACGCTGTTTTCAACTATTCAAACTGACAAATTCATGTTTCTTTCGTGTGAAACGGCGATTTATGAGAAATGACGATAAAATTGCTGTTTTAAACATGAAAAAACATAGAAAAACGCTGTTTTGAACTATTCAAACTGACAAATTCATGTTTCTTTCGTGTGAAACGGCGATTTATGAGAAATGACGATAAAATTGCTGTTTTAAACTTGCAAAACATAGAAAAACGCTGTTTTGAACTATTCAAACTGACAAATTCATGTTTCTTTCGTGTGAAACGGCGATTTATGAGAAATGACGATAAAATTGCTGTTTTAAACTTGCAAAAACATAGAAAAACGCTGTTTTGAACTATTCAAAGTGACAAATTCATGTTTCTTTCGTGTGAAACGGCGATTTATGAGAAATGACGATAAAATTGCTGTTTTAAACTTGCTAAAACATAGAAAAACGCTGTTTTTAACTATTCAAACTGATAAATTCATGTTTCTTTCGTTCGAAACGGTGGATTTTTGTGAAATCACGATAAAACTTCTGTTTTAAACTTGCAAAAACATAGAAAAACGCTGTTTTGAACTATTCAAACTGATAAATTCATGTTTCTTTCGTGTGAAACGGCGATTTATGAGAAATGACGATAAAATTGCTGTTTTAAACTTGCAAAAACATAGAAAAACGTTGTTTTTAACTATTCAAACTGATAAATTCAGGTTTCTTTCGTGGGAAACGGCGATTTATGAGAAATGACGATAAAATTGCTGTTTTAAACTTGCAAAAACATAGAAAAACGCTGTTTTTAACTATTCAAACTGACAATTTCATGTGTCTTTCGTGTGAAACGGCGTTTTATGAGAAACGACGATAAAATTGCTGTTTTAAACTTGCAAAAACATAGAAAAACGCTGTTTTCAACTATTCAAACTGAGAAATTCATGTTTCTTTCGTGTGAAACGGCGATTTATGAGAAATGACGATAAAATTGCTGTTTTAAACATGAAAAAACATAGAAAAAACGCTGTTTTGAACTATTCAAACTGACAAATTCATGTTTCTTTCGTGTGAAACGGCGATTTATGAGAAATGACGATAAAATTGCTGTTTTAAACTTGCAAAAACATAGAAAAACGCTGTTTTTAACTATTCAAACTGACAATTTCATGTTTCTTTCGTGTGAAACGGCGTTTTATGAGAAACGACGATAAAATTGCTGTTTTAAACTTGCAAAAACATAGAAAAACGCTGTTTTTAAATATTCAAACTGATAAATTCAGGTTTCTTTCGTTCGAAACGGTGGATTTTTGTGAAATCACGATAAAACTTGTGTTTTAAACTTGCAAAAGCATAGAAAAACGCTGTTTTGAACTATTCAAACTGATAAATTCATGTTTCTTTCGTGTGAAACGGCGATTTATGAGAAATGACGATAAAATTGCTGTTTTAAACTTGCAAAAACATAGAAAAACGCTGTTTTTAAATATTCAAACTGATAAATTCAGGTTTCTTTCGTGTGAAACGGCGATTTATGAGAAATGACGATAAAATTGCTGTTTTAAATTTGCAAAAACATAGAAAAACGCTGTTTTTAACTATTCAAACTGACAATTTCATGTTTCTTTCGTGTGAAACGGCGTTTTATGAGAAACGACGATAAAATTGCTGTTTTAAACTTGCAAAAACATAGAAAAACGCTGTTTTGAACTATTCAAACTGACAAATTCATGTTTCTTTCGTGTGAAACGGCGATTTATGAGAAATGACGATAAAATTGCTGTTTTAAACTTGCAAAAACATAGAAAAACGCTGTTTTCAACTATTCAAACTGACAAATTCATGTTTCTTTCGTGTGAAACGGCGATTTATGAGAAATGACGATAAAATTGCTGTTTTAAACATGAAAAAACATAGAAAAACGCTGTTTTGAACTATTCAAACTGACAAATTCATGTTTCTTTCGTGTGAAACGGCGATTTATGAGAAATGACGATAAAATTGCTGTTTTAAACTTGCAAAACATAGAAAAAACGCTGTTTTGAACTATTCAAACTGACAAATTCATGTTTCTTTCGTGTGAAACGGCGATTTATGAGAAATGACGATGAAATTGCTGTTTTAAACTTGCAAAAACATAGAAAAACGCTGTTTTGAACTATTCAAACTGATAAATTCATGTTTCTTTCGTGTGAAACGGCGATTTATGAGAAATGACGATAAAATTTCTGTTTTAAACTTGCAAAAACATAGAAAAACGCTGTTTTTAACTATTCAAACTGATAAATTCAGGTTTCTTTCGTGTGAAACGGCGTTTTATGAGAAATGACGATAAAATTGCTGTTTTAAACTTGCAAAAACATAGAAAAACGCTGTTTTGAACTATTCAAACTGACAAATTCATGTTTCTTTCGTGTGAAACGGCGATTTATGAGAAATGACGATAAAATTGCTGTTTTAAACTTGCAAAACATAGAAAAACGCTGTTTTGAACTATTCAAACTGACAAATTCATGTTTCTTTCGTGTGAAACGGCGATTTATGAGAAATGACGATAAAATTGCTGTTTTAAACATGAAAAAACATAGAAAAACGCTGTTTTGAACTATTCAAAGTGACAAATTCATGTTTCTTTCGTGTGAAACGGCGATTTATGAGAAATGACGATCAAATTGCTGTTTTAAACTTGCAAAAACATAGAAAAACGCTGTTTTCAACTATTCAAACTGACAAATTCATGTTTCTTTCGTGTGAAACGGCGATTAATGAGAAATGACGATAAAATTGCTGTTTTAAACATGAAAAAACATAGAAAAACGCTGTTTTGAACTATTCAAACTGATAAATTCATGTTTCTTTCGTGTGAAACGGCGATTTATGAGAAATGACGATAAAATTGCTGTTTTAAACTTGCAAAAACATAGAAAAACGCTGTTTTTAACTATTCAAACTGATAAATTCATGTTTCTTTCGTTCGAAACGGTGGATTTTTGTGAAATCACGATAAAACTTCTGTTTTAAACTTGCAAAAACATAGAAAAACGCTGTTTTGAACTATTCAAACTGATAAATTCATGTTTCTTTCGTGTGAAACGGCGATTTATGAGAAATGACGATAAAATTGCTGTTTTAAACTTGCAAAAACATAGAAAAACGCTGTTTTGAACTATTCAAACTGACAAATTCATGTTTCTTTCGTGTGAAACGGCGATTTATGAGAAATGACGATAAAATTGCTGTTTTAAACTTGCAAAAACATAGAAAAACGCTGTTTTGAACTATTCAAACTGACAAATTCATGTTTCTTTCGTGTGAAACGGCGATTTATGAGAAATGACAATAAAATTGCTGTTTTAAACATGAAAAAACATAGAAAAACGCTGTTTTGAACTATTCAAACTGACAAATTCATGTTTCTTTCGTGTGAAACGGCGTTTTATGAGAAACGACGATAAAATTGCTGTTTTAAACTTGCAAAAACATAGAAAAACGCTGTTTTGAACTATTCAAACTGACAAATTCATGTTTCTTTCGTGTGAAACGGCGATTTATGAGAAATGACGATAAAATTGCTGTTTTAAACTTGCAAAAACATAGAAAAACGCTGTTTTGAACTATTCAAACTGACAAATTCATGTTTCTTTCGTGTGAAACGGCGATTTATGAGAAATGACAATAAAATTGCTGTTTTAAACATGAAAAAACATAGAAAAACGCTGTTTTGAACTATTCAAACTGACAAATTCATGTTTCTTTCGTGTGAAACGGCGTTTAATGAGAAATGACGATAAAATTGCTGTTTTAAACTTGCAAAAACATAGAAAAACGCTGTTTTCAATTATTCAAACTGACAAATTCATGTTTCTTTCGTGTGAAACGGCGATTTATGAGAAATGTCGATAAAATTGCTGTTTTAAACATGAAAAAACATAGAAAAACGCTGTTTTGAACTATTCAAACTGACAAATTCATGTTTCTTTCGTGTGAAACGGCGATTTATGAGAAATGACGATAAAATTGCTGTTTTAAACTTGCAAAAACATAGAAAAACGCTGTTTTTAACTATTCAAACAGATAAATTCATGTTTCTTTCGTGTGAAACGGCGATTTATGAGAAATGACGATAAAATTGCTGTTTTTAAACTTGCAAAAACATAGAAAAACGCTGTTTTTAACTATTCAAACTGATAAATTCATGTTTCTTCCGTTCGAAACGGTGGATTTTTGTGAAATCACGATAAAACTTCTGTTTTAAACTTGCAAAAACATAGAAAAAACGCTGTTTTGAACTATTCAAACTGATAAATTCATGTTTCTTTCGTGTGAAACGGCGATTTATGAGAAATGACGATAAAATTGCTGTTTTAAACTTGCAAAAACATAGAAAAACGCTGTTTTTAACTATTCAAACTGATAAATTCAGGTTTCTTTCGTGTGAAACGGCGATTTATGAGAAATGACGATAAAATTGCTGTTTTAAACTTGCAAAAACATAGAAAAACGCTGTTTTTAACTATTCAAACTGACAATTTCATGTTTCTTTCGTGTGAAACGGCGTTTTATGAGAAACGACGATAAAATTGCTGTTTTAAACTTGCAAAAACATAGAAAAACGCTGTTTTGAACTATTCAAACTGACAAATTCATGTTTCTTTCGTGTGAAACGACGATTTATGAGAAATGACGATAAAATTGCTGTTTTAAACTTGCAAAAACATAGAAAAACGCTGTTTTCAACTATTCAAACTGACAAATTCATGTTTCTTTCGTGTGAAACGGCGATTTATGAGAAATGACGATAAAATTGCTGTTTTAAACTTGCAAAAACATAGAAAAACGCTGTTTTTAACTATTCAAACTGATAAATTCATGTTTCTTTCGTTCGAAACGGTGGATTTTTGTGAAATCACGATAAAACTTCTGTTTTAAACTTGCAAAAACATAGAAAAACGCTGTTTTGAACTATTCAAACTGATAAATTCATGTTTCTTTCGTGTGAAACGGCGATTTATGAGAAATGACGATAAAATTGCTGTTTTAAACTTGCAAAAACATAGAAAAACGTTGTTTTTAACTATTCAAACTGATAAATTCAGGTTTCTTTCGTGTGAAACGGCGATTTATGAGAAATGACGATAAAATTGCTGTTTTAAACTTGCAAAAACATAGAAAAACGCTGTTTTTAACTATTCAAACTGACAATTTCATGTGTCTTTCGTGTGAAACGGCGTTTTATGAGAAACGACGATAAAATTGCTGTTTTAAACTTGCAAAAACATAGAAAAACGCTGTTTTCAATTATTCAAACTGACATATTCATGTTTCTTTCGTGTGAAACGGCGATTTATGAGAAATGACGATAAAATTGCTGTTTTAAACATGAAAAAACATAGAAAAACGCTGTTTTGAACTATTCAAACTGACAAATTCATGTTTCTTTCGTGTGAAACGGCGATTTATGAGAAATGACGATAAAATTGCTGTTTTAAACTTGCAAAAACATAGAAAAACGCTGTTTTTAACTATTCAAACTGATAAATTCAGGTTTCTTTCGTTCGAAACGGTGGATTTTTGTGAAATCACGATAAAACTGCTGTTTTAAACTTGCAAAAACATAGAAAAACGCTGTTTTGAACTATTCAAACTGATAAATTCATGTTTCTTTCGTGTGAAACGGCGATTTATGAGAAATGACGATAAAATTTCTGTTTTAAACTTGCAAAAACATAGAAAAACGCTGTTTTTAACTATTCAAACTGATAAATTCAGGTTTCTTTCGTGTGAAACGGCGTTTTATGAGAAATGACGATAAAATTGCTGTTTTAAACTTGCAAAAACATAGAAAAACGCTGTTTTGAACTATTCAAACTGACAAATTCATGTTTCTTTCGTGTGAAACGGCGATTTATGAGAAATGACGATAAAATTGCTGTTTTAAACTTGCAAAAACATAGAAAAACGCTGTTTTGAACTATTCAAACTGACAAATTCATGTTTCTTTCGTGTGAAACGGCGATTTATGAGAAATGACAATAAAATTGCTGTTTTAAACATGAAAAAACATAGAAAAACGCTGTTTTGAACTATTCAAACTGACAAATTCATGTTTCTTTCGTGTGAAACGGCGTTTTATGAGAAACGACGATAAAATTGCTGTTTTTAAACTTGCAAAAACATAGAAAAACGCTGTTTTCAACTATTCAAACTGACAAATTCATGTTTCTTTCGTGTGAAACGGCGATTTATGAGAAATGACGATAAAATTGCTGTTTTAAACATGAAAAAACATAGAAAAACGCTGTTTTGAACTATTCAAACTGAATTCATGTTTCTTTCGTGTGAAACGGGCGATTTATGAGAAATGACGATAAAATTTCTGTTTTAAACTTGCAAAAACATAGAAAAAACGCTGTTTTTAACTATTCAAACTGATAAATTCAGGTTTCTTTCGTGTGAAACGGCGTTTTATGAGAAATGACGATAAAATTGCTGTTTTAAACTTGCAAAAACATAGAAAAACGCTGTTTTGAACTATTCAAACTGACAAATTCATGTTTCTTTCGTGTGAAACGGCGATTTATGAGAAATGACGATAAAATTGCTGTTTTAAACTTGCAAAAACATAGAAAAACGCTGTTTTGAACTATTCAAACTGACAAATTCATGTTTCTTTCGTGTGAAACGGCGATTTATGAGAAATGACAATAAAATTGCTGTTTTAAACATGAAAAAACATAGAAAAACGCTGTTTTGAACTATTCAAACTGACAAATTCATGTTTCTTTCGTGTGAAACGGCGATTTATGAGAAATGACGATAAAATTGCTGTTTTAAACTTGCAAAAACATAGAAAAACGCTGTTTTCAACTATTCAAACTGACAAATTTCATGTTTCTTTCGTGTGAAACGGCGATTTATGAGAAATGTCGATAAAATTGCTGTTTTAAACATGAAAAAACATAGAAAAACGCTGTTTTGAACTATTCAAACTGACAAATTCATGTTTCTTTCGTGTGAAACGGCGATTTATGAGAAATGACGATAAAATTGCTGTTTTAAACTTGCAAAAACATAGAAAAACGCTGTTTTTAACTATTCAAACAGATAAATTCATGTTTCTTTGTGTGAAACGGCTATTTATGAGAAATGACGATAAAATTGCTGTTTTAAACTTGCAAAAACATAGAAAAACGCTGTTTTTAACTATTCAAACTGATAAATTCATGTTTCTTCCGTTCGAAACGGTGGATTTTTGTGAAATCACGATAAAACTTCTGTTTTAAACTTGCAAAAACATAGAAAAACGCTGTTTTGAACTATTCAAACTGATAAATTCATGTTTCTTTCGTGTGAAACGGCGATTTATGAGAAATGACGATAAAATTGCTGTTTTAAACTTGCAAAAACATAGAAAAAACGCTGTTTTTAACTATTCAAACTGATAAATTCAGGTTTCTTTCGTGTGAAACGGCGATTTATGAGAAATGACGATAAAATTGCTGTTTTAAACTTGCAAAAACATAGAAAAACGCTGTTTTTAACTATTCAAACTGACAATTTCATGTTTCTTTCGTGTGAAACGGCGTTTTATGAGAAACGACGATAAAATTGCTGTTTTAAACTTGCAAAAACATAGAAAAACGCTGTTTTGAACTATTCAAACTGACAAATTCATGTTTCTTTCGTGTGAAACGACGATTTATGAGAAATGACGATAAAATTGCTGTTTTAAACTTGCAAAAACATAGAAAAACGCTGTTTTCAACTATTCAAACTGACAAATTCATGTTTCTTTCGTGTGAAACGGCGATTTATGAGAAATGACGATAAAATTGCTGTTTTAAACATGAAAAAACATAGAAAAACGCTGTTTTGAACTATTCAAACTGACAAATTCATGTTTCTTTCGTGTGAAACGGCGATTTATGAGAAATGACGATAAAATTGCTGTTTTAAACTTGCAAAAACATAGAAAAACGCTGTTTTCAACTATTCAAACTGACAAATTCATGTTTCTTTCGTGTGAAACGGCGATTTATGAGAAATGACGATAAAATTGCTGTTTTAAACATGAAAACACATAGAAAAACGCTGTTTTGAACTATTCAAACAGACAAATTCATGTTTCTTTCGTGTGAAACGGCGATTTATGAGAAATGACGATAAAATTGCTGTTTTAAACTTGCAAAAACATAGAAAAACGCTGTTTTGAACTATTCAAACTGATAAATTCATGTTTCTTTCGTGTGAAACGGCGATTTATGAGAAATGACGATAAAATTTCTGTTTTAAACTTGCAAAAACATAGAAAAACGCTGTTTTTAACTATTCAAACTGATAAATTCAGGTTTCTTTCGTGTGAAACGGCGTTTTATGAGAAATGACGATAAAATTGCTGTTTTAAACTTGCAAAAACATAGAAAAACGCTGTTTTGAACTATTCAAACTGACAAATTCATGTTTCTTTCGTGTGAAACGGCGATTTATGAGAAACGACGATAAAATTGCTGTTTTAAACTTGCAAAAACATAGAAAAACGCTGTTTTCAACTATTCAAACTGACAAATTCATGTTTCTTTCGTGTGAAACGGCGATTTATGAGAAATGACGATAAAATTGCTGTTTTAAACTTGCAAAAACATAGAAAAACGCTGTTTTGAACTATTCAAACTGACAAATTCATGTTTCTTTCGTGTGAAACGGCGATTTATGAGAAATGACAATAAAATTGCTGTTTTAAACATGAAAAAACATAGAAAAACGCTGTTTTGAACTATTCAAACTGACAAATTCATGTTTCTTTCGTGTGAAACGGCGATTTATGAGAAATGACGATAAAATTGCTGTTTTAAACTTGCAAAAACATAGAAAAAACGCTGTTTTCAACTATTCAAACTGACAATTCATGTTTCTTTCGTGTGAAACGGCGATTTATGAGAAATGTCGATAAAATTGCTGTTTTAAACATGAAAAAACATAGAAAAACGCTGTTTTGAACTATTCAAACTGACAAATTCATGTTTCTTTCGTGTGAAACGGCGATTTATGAGAAATGACGATAAAATTGCTGTTTTAAACTTGCAAAAACATAGAAAAACGCTGTTTTTAACTATTCAAACAGATAAATTCATGTTTCTTTGTGTGAAACGGCTATTTATGAGAAATGACGATAAAATTGCTGTTTTAAACTTGCAAAAACATAGAAAAACGCTGTTTTTAACTATTCAAACTGATAAATTCATGTTTCTTCCGTTCGAAACGGTGGATTTTTGTGAAATCACGATAAAACTTCTGTTTTAAACTTGCAAAAAACATAGAAAAACGCTGTTTTGAACTATTCAAACTGATAAATTCATGTTTCTTTCGTGTGAAACGGCGATTTATGAGAAATGACGATAAAATTGCTGTTTTAAACTTGCAAAAACATAGAAAAACGCTGTTTTTAACTATTCAAACTGATAAATTCAGGTTTCTTTCGTGTGAAACGGCGATTTATGAGAAATGACGATAAAATTGCTGTTTTAAACTTGCAAAAACATAGAAAAACGCTGTTTTTAACTATTCAAACTGACAATTTCATGTTTCTTTCGTGTGAAACGGCGTTTTATGAGAAACGACGATAAAATTGCTGTTTTAAACTTGCAAAAACATAGAAAAACGCTGTTTTGAACTATTCAAACTGACAAATTCATGTTTCTTTCGTGTGAAACGACGATTTATGAGAAATGACGATAAAATTGCTGTTTTAAACTTGCAAAAACATAGAAAAACGCTGTTTTCAACTATTCAAACTGACAAATTCATGTTTCTTTCGTGTGAAACGGCGATTTATGAGAAATGACGATAAAATTGCTGTTTTAAACTTGCAAAAACATAGAAAAACGCTGTTTTTAACTATTCAAACTGATAAATTCATGTTTCTTTCGTTCGAAACGGTGGATTTTTGTGAAATCACGATAAAACTTCTGTTTTAAACTTGCAAAAACATAGAAAAACGCTGTTTTGAACTATTCAAACTGATAAATTCATGTTTCTTTCGTGTGAAACGGCGATTTATGAGAAATGACGATAAAATTGCTGTTTTAAACTTGCAAAAACATAGAAAAACGTTGTTTTTAACTATTCAAACTGATAAATTCAGGTTTCTTTCGTGTGAAACGGCGATTTATGAGAAATGACGATAAAATTGCTGTTTTAAACTTGCAAAAACATAGAAAAACACTGTTTTTTAACTATTCAAACTGACAATTTCATGTGTCTTTCGTGTGAAACGGCGTTTTATGAGAAACGACGATAAAATTGCTGTTTTAAACTTGCAAAAACATAGAAAAACGCTGTTTTCAATTATTCAAACTGACATATTCATGTTTCTTTCGTGTGAAACGGCGATTTATGAGAAATGACGATAAAATTGCTGTTTTAAACATGAAAAAACATAGAAAAACGCTGTTTTGAACTATTCAAACTGACAAATTCATGTTTCTTTCGTGTGAAACGGCGATTTATGAGAAATGACGATAAAATTTCTGTTTTAAACTTGCAAAAACATAGAAAAACGCTGTTTTTAACTATTCAAACTGATAAATTCAGGTTTCTTTCGTTCGAAACGGTGGATTTTTGTGAAATCACGATAAAACTGCTGTTTTAAACTTGCAAAAACATAGAAAAACGCTGTTTTGAACTATTCAAACTGATAAATTCATGTTTCTTTCGTGTGAAACGGCGATTTATGAGAAATGACGATAAAATTTCTGTTTTAAACTTGCAAAAACATAGAAAAACGCTGTTTTTAACTATTCAAACTGATAAATTCAGGTTTCTTTCGTGTGAAACGGCGTTTTATGAGAAATGACGATAAAATTGCTGTTTTAAACTTGCAAAAACATAGAAAAACGCTGTTTTGAACTATTCAAACTGACAAATTCATGTTTCTTTCGTGTGAAACGGCGATTTATGAGAAATGACGATAAAATTGCTGTTTTAAACTTGCAAAAACATAGAAAAACGCTGTTTTGAACTATTCAAACTGACAAATTCATGTTTCTTTCGTGTGAAACGGCGATTTATGAGAAATGACAATAAAATTGCTGTTTTAAACATGAAAAAACATAGAAAAACGCTGTTTTGAACTATTCAAACTGACAAATTCATGTTTCTTTCGTGTGAAACGGCGTTTTATGAGAAACGACGATAAAATTGCTGTTTTAAACTTGCAAAAACATAGAAAAACGCTGTTTTCAACTATTCAAACTGACAAATTCATGTTTCTTTCGTGTGAAACGGCGATTTATGAGAAATGACGATAAAATTGCTGTTTTAAACATGAAAAAACATAGAAAAACGCTGTTTTGAACTATTCAAACTGATAAATTCATGTTTCTTTCGTGTGAAACGGCGATTTATGAGAAATGACGATAAAATTTCTGTTTTAAACTTGCAAAAACATAGAAAAA
This sequence comes from Poecilus cupreus, assembly GCA_963942605.1. Classification (NCBI taxonomy): domain Eukaryota; kingdom Metazoa; phylum Arthropoda; class Insecta; order Coleoptera; family Carabidae; genus Poecilus; species Poecilus cupreus. The sequence continues at coordinate 17,511 of CAWWDY010000871.1, read as the reverse complement.
CGCTGTTTTTAACTATTCAAACTGATAAATTCAGGTTTCTTTCGTGTGAAACGGCGTTTTATGAGAAATGACGATAAAATTGCTGTTTTAAACTTGCAAAAACATAGAAAAACGCTGTTTTGAACTATTCAAACTGACAAATTCATGTTTCTTTCGTGTGAAACGGCGATTTATGAGAAATGACGATAAAATTGCTGTTTTAAACTTGCAAAAACATAGAAAAACGCTGTTTTGAACTATTCAAACTGACAAATTCATGTTTCTTTCGTGTGAAACGGCGATTTATGAGAAATGACAATAAAATTGCTGTTTTAAACATGAAAAAACATAGAAAAACGCTGTTTTTGAACTATTCAAACTGACAAATTCATGTTTCTTTCGTGTGAAACGGCGATTTATGAGAAATGACGATAAAATTGCTGTTTTAAACTTGCAAAAACATAGAAAAACGCTGTTTTCAACTATTCAAACTGACAAATTCATGTTTCTTTCGTGTGAAACGGCGATTTATGAGAAATGTCGATAAAATTGCTGTTTTAAACATGAAAAAACATAGAAAAACGCTGTTTTGAACTATTCAAACTGACAAATTCATGTTTCTTTCGTGTGAAACGGCGATTTATGAGAAATGACGATAAAATTGCTGTTTTAAACTTGCAAAAACATAGAAAAACGCTGTTTTTAACTATTCAAACAGATAAATTCATGTTTCTTTGTGTGAAACGGCTATTTATGAGAAATGACGATAAAATTGCTGTTTTAAACTTGCAAAAACATAGAAAAACGCTGTTTTTAACTATTCAAACTGATAAATTCATGTTTCTTCCGTTCGAAACGGTGGATTTTTGTGAAATCACGATAAAACTTCTGTTTTAAACTTGCAAAAACATAGAAAAACGCTGTTTTGAACTATTCAAACTGATAAATTCATGTTTCTTTCGTGTGAAACGGCGATTTATGAGAAATGACGATAAAATTGCTGTTTTAAACTTGCAAAAACATAGAAAAACGCTGTTTTTAACTATTCAAACTGATAAATTCAGGTTTCTTTCGTTCGAAACGGTGGATTTTTGTGAAATCACGATAAAACTGCTGTTTTAAACTTGCAAAAACATAGAAAAACGCTGTTTTGAACTATTCAAACTGATAAATTCATGTTTCTTTCGTGTGAAACGGCGATTTATGAGAAATGACGATAAAATTTCTGTTTTAAACTTGCAAAAACATAGAAAAACGCTGTTTTTAACTATTCAAACTGATAAATTCAGGTTTCTTTCGTGTGAAACGGCGTTTTATGAGAAATGACGATAAAATTGCTGTTTTAAACTTGCAAAAACATAGAAAAACGCTGTTTTGAACTATTCAAACTGACAAATTCATGTTTCTTTCGTGTGAAACGGCGATTTATGAGAAATGACGATAAAATTGCTGTTTTAAACTTGCAAAAACATAGAAAAACGCTGTTTTGAACTATTCAAACTGACAAATTCATGTTTCTTTCGTGTGAAACGGCGATTTATGAGAAATGACAATAAAATTGCTGTTTTTAAACATGAAAAAACATAGAAAAACGCTGTTTTGAACTATTCAAACTGACAAATTCATGTTTCTTTCGTGTGAAACGGCGTTTTATGAGAAACGACGATAAAATTGCTGTTTTAAACTTGCAAAAACATAGAAAAACGCTGTTTTCAACTATTCAAACTGACAAATTCATGTTTCTTTCGTGTGAAACGGCGATTTATGAGAAATGACGATAAAATTGCTGTTTTAAACATGAAAAAACATAGAAAAACGCTGTTTTGAACTATTCAAACTGATAAATTCATGTTTCTTTCGTGTGAAACGGCGATTTATGAGAAATGACGATAAAATTTCTGTTTTAAACTTGCAAAAACATAGAAAAACGCTGTTTTTAACTATTCAAACTGATAAATTCAGGTTTCTTTCGTGTGAAACGGCGTTTTATGAGAAATGACGATAAAATTGCTGTTTTAAACTTGCAAAAACATAGAAAAACGCTGTTTTGAACTATTCAAACTGACAAATTCATGTTTCTTTCGTGTTGAAACGGCGATTTATGAGAAATGACGATAAAATTGCTGTTTTAAACTTGCAAAAACATAGAAAAACGCTGTTTTGAACTATTCAAACTGACAAATTCATGTTTCTTTCGTGTGAAACGGCGATTTATGAGAAATGACAATAAAATTGCTGTTTTAAACATGAAAAAACATAGAAAAACGCTGTTTTGAACTATTCAAACTGACAAATTCATGTTTCTTTCGTGTGAAACGGCGATTTATGAGAAATGACGATAAAATTGCTGTTTTAAACTTGCAAAAACATAGAAAAACGCTGTTTTCAACTATTCAAACTGACAAATTCATGTTTCTTTCGTGTGAAACGGCGATTTATGAGAAATGTCGATAAAATTGCTGTTTTAAACATGAAAAAACATAGAAAAACGCTGTTTTGAACTATTCAAACTGACAAATTCATGTTTCTTTCGTTGTGAAACGGCGATTTATGAGAAATGACGATAAAATTGCTGTTTTAAACTTGCAAAAACATAGAAAAAACGCTGTTTTTAACTATTCAAACAGATAAATTCATGTTTCTTTGTGTGAAACGGCTATTTATGAGAAATGACGATAAAATTGCTGTTTAAACTTGCAAAAACATAGAAAACGCTGTTTTTAACTATTCAAACTGATAAATTCATGTTTCTTCCGTTCGAAACGGTGGATTTTTGTGAAATCACGATAAAACTTCTGTTTTAAACTTGCAAAAACATAGAAAAAACGCTGTTTTGAACTATTCAAACTGATAAATTCATGTTTCTTTCGTGTGAAACGGCGATTTATGAGAAATGACGATAAAATTGCTGTTTTAAACTTGCAAAAACATAGAAAAACGCTGTTTTTAACTATTCAAACTGATAAATTCAGGTTTCTTTCGTGTGAAACGGCGATTATGAGAAATGACGATAAAATTGCTGTTTTAAACTTGCAAAAACATAGAAAAACGCTGTTTTTAACTATTCAAACTGACAATTTCATGTTTCTTTCGTGTGAAACGGCGTTTTATGAGAAACGACGATAAAATTGCTGTTTTAAACTTGCAAAAACATAGAAAAACGCTGTTTTGAACTATTCAAACTGACAAATTCATGTTTCTTTCGTGTGAAACGACGATTTATGAGAAATGACGATAAAATTGCTGTTTTAAACTTGCAAAAACATAGAAAAACGCTGTTTTCAACTATTCAAACTGACAAATTCATGTTTCTTTCGTGTGAAACGGCGATTTATGAGAAATGACGATAAAATTGCTGTTTTAAACATGAAAAAACATAGAAAAACGCTGTTTTGAACTATTCAAACTGACAAATTCATGTTTCTTTCGTGTGAAACGGCGATTTATGAGAAATGACGATAAAATTGCTGTTTTAAACTTGCAAAAACATAGAAAAACGCTGTTTTCAACTATTCAAACTGACAAATTCATGTTTCTTTCGTGTGAAACGGCGATTTATGAGAAATGACGATAAAATTGCTGTTTTAAACATGAAAACACATAGAAAAACGCTGTTTTGAACTATTCAAACAGACAAATTCATGTTTCTTTCGTGTGAAACGGCGATTTATGAGAAATGACGATTAAATTGCTGTTTTAAACTTGCAAAAACATAGAAAAACGCTGTTTTGAACTATTCAAACTGATAAATTCATGTTTCTTTCGTGTGAAACGGCGATTTATGAGAAATGACGATAAAATTTCTGTTTTAAACTTGCAAAAACATAGAAAACGCTGTTTTTAACTATTCAAACTGATAAATTCAGGTTTCTTTCGTGTGAAACGGCGTTTTATGAGAAATGACGATAAAATTGCTGTTTTAAACTTGCAAAAACATAGAAAAACGCTGTTTTGAACTATTCAAACTGACAAATTCATGTTTCTTTCGTGTGAAACGGCGATTTATGAGAAATGACGATAAAATTGCTGTTGTAAACTTGCAAAAACATAGAAAAACGCTGTTTTGAACTATTCAAACTGACAAATTCATGTTTCTTTCGTGTGAAGCGGCGATTTATGAGAAATGACGATAAAATTGCTGTTTTAAACTTGCAAAAACATAGAAAAACGCTGTTTTCAACTATTCAAACTGACAAATTCATGTTTCTTTCGTGTGAAACGGCGATTTATCAGAAATGACGATAAAATTGCTCTTTTAAACTTGCAAAACATAGAAAAACGCTGTTTTTAACTATTCAAATGATAAATTCATGTTTCTTTCGTGTGAAACGGCGATTTATGAGAAATGACGATAAAATTGCTGTTTTAAACTTGCAAAAACATAGAAAAACGCTGTTTTTTAACTATTTAAACTGATAAATTCATGTTTCTTTCGTTCGAAACGGTGGATTTTTGTGAAATCACGATAAAACTTCTGTTTTAAACTTGCAAAAACATAGAAAAACGCTGTTTTGAACTATTCAAACTGATAAATTCATGTTTCTTTCGTGTGAAACGGCGATTTATGAGAAATGACGATAAAATTGCTGTTTTAAACTTGCAAAAACATAGAAAAACGTTGTTTTTAAATATTCAAACTGATAAATTCAGGTTTCTTTCGTGTGAAACGGCGATTTATGAGAAATGACGATAAAATTGCTGTTTTAAACTTGCAAAAACATAGAAAAACGCTGTTTTTAACTATTCAAACTGACAATTTCATGTGTCTTTCGTGTGAAACGGCGTTTTATGAGAAACGACGATAAAATTGCTGTTTTAAACTTGCAAAAACATAGAAAAACGCTGTTTTCAACTATTCAAACTGACAAATTCATGTTTCTTTCGTGTGAAACGGCGATTTATGAGAAATGACGATAAAATTGCTGTTTTAAACATGAAAAAACATAGAAAAACGCTGTTTTGAACTATTCAAACTGACAAATTCATGTTTCTTTCGTGTGAAACGGCGATTTATGAGAAATGACGATAAAATTGCTGTTTTAAACTTGCAAAAACATAGAAAAACGCTGTTTTTAACTATTCAAACTGATAAATTCAGGTTTCTTTCGTTCGAAACGGTGGATTTTTGTGAAATCACGATAAAACTGCTGTTTTAAACTTGCAAAAACATAGAAAAACGCTGTTTTGAACTATTCAAACTGATAAATTCATGTTTCTTTCGTGTGAAACGGCGATTTATGAGAAATGACGATAAAATTTCTGTTTTAAACTTGCAAAAACATAGAAAAACGCTGTTTTTAACTATTCAAACTGATAAATTCAGGTTTCTTTCGTGTGAAACGGCGTTTTATGAGAAATGACGATAAAATTGCTGTTTTAAACTTGCAAAAACATAGAAAAACGCTGTTTTGAACTATTCAAACTGACAAATTCATGTTTCTTTCGTGTGAAACGGCGATTTATGAGAAATGACGATAAAATTGCTGTTTTAAACTTGCAAAAACATAGAAAAACGCTGTTTTGAACTATTCAAACTGACAAATTCATGTTTCTTTTGTGTGAAACGGCGATTTATGAGAAATGACAATAAAATTGCTGTTTTAAACATGAAAAAACATAGAAAAACGCTGTTTTGAACTATTCAAACTGACAAATTCATGTTTCTTTCGTGTGAAACGGCGTTTTATGAGAAACGACGATAAAATTGCTGTTTTAAACTTGCAAAAACATAGAAAAACGCTGTTTTGAACTATTCAAACTGACAAATTCATGTTTCTTTCGTGTGAAACGGCGATTTATGAGAAATGACGATAAAATTGCTGTTTTAAACTTGCAAAAACATAGAAAAACGCTGTTTTGAACTATTCAAACTGACAAATTCATGTTTCTTTCGTGTGAAACGGCGATTTATGAGAAATGACAATAAAATTGCTGTTTTAAACATGAAAAAACATAGAAAAACGCTGTTTTGAACTATTCAAACTGACAAATTCATGTTTCTTTCGTGTGAAACGGCGTTTAATGAGAAATGACGATAAAATTGCTGTTTTAAACTTGCAAAAACATAGAAAAACGCTGTTTTCAATTATTCAAACTGACAAATTCATGTTTCTTTCGTGTGAAACGGCGATTTATGAGAAATGTCGATAAAATTGCTGTTTTAAACATGAAAAAACATAGAAAAACGCTGTTTTGAACTATTCAAACTGACAAATTCATGTTTCTTTCGTGTGAAACGGCGATTTATGAGAAATGACGATAAAATTGCTGTTTTAAACTTGCAAAAACATAGAAAAACGCTGTTTTTAACTATTCAAACAGATAAATTCATGTTTCTTTCGTGTGAAACGGCGATTTATGAGAAATGACGATAAAATTGCTGTTTTAAACTTGCAAAAACATAGAAAAACGCTGTTTTTAACTATTCAAACTGATAAATTCATGTTTCTTCCGTTCGAAACGGTGGATTTTTGTGAAATCACGATAAAACTTCTGTTTTAAACTTGCAAAAACATAGAAAAACGCTGTTTTGAACTATTCAAACTGATAAATTCATGTTTCTTTCGTGTGAAACGGCGATTTATGAGAAATGACGATAAAATTGCTGTTTTAAACTTGCAAAAACATAGAAAAACGCTGTTTTTAACTATTCAAACTGATAAATTCAGGTTTCTTTCGTGTGAAACGGCGATTTATGAGAAATGACGATAAAATTGCTGTTTTAAACTTGCAAAAACATAGAAAAACGCTGTTTTTAACTATTCAAACTGACAATTTCATGTTTCTTTCGTGTGAAACGGCGTTTTATGAGAAACGACGATAAAATTGCTGTTTTAAACTTGCAAAAACATAGAAAAACGCTGTTTTGAACTATTCAAACTGACAAATTCATGTTTCTTTCGTGTGAAACGACGATTTATGAGAAATGACGATAAAATTGCTGTTTTAAACTTGCAAAAACATAGAAAAACGCTGTTTTCAACTATTCAAACTGACAAATTCATGTTTCTTTCGTGTGAAACGGCGATTTATGAGAAATGACGATAAAATTGCTGTTTTAAACTTGCAAAAACATAGAAAAACGCTGTTTTTAACTATTCAAACTGATAAATTCATGTTTCTTTCGTTCGAAACGGTGGATTTTTGTGAAATCACGATAAAACTTCTGTTTTAAACTTGCAAAAACATAGAAAAACGCTGTTTTGAACTATTCAAACTGTTAAATTAATGTTTCTTTCGTGTGAAACGGCGATTTATGAGAAATGACGATAAAATTGCTGTTTTAAACTTGCAAAAACATAGAAAAACGTTGTTTTTAACTATTCAAACTGATAAATTCAGGTTTCTTTCGTGTGAAACGGCGATTTATGAGAAATGACGATAAAATTGCTGTTTTAAACTTGCAAAAACATAGAAAAACGCTGTTTTTAACTATTCAAACTGACAATTTCATGTGTCTTTCGTGTGAAACGGCGTTTTATGAGAAACGACGATAAAATTGCTGTTTTAAACTTGCAAAAACATAGAAAAACGCTGTTTTCAATTATTCAAACTGACATATTCATGTTTCTTTCGTGTGAAACGGCGATTTATGAGAAATGACGATAAAATTGCTGTTTTAAACATGAAAAAACATAGAAAAACGCTGTTTTGAACTATTCAAACTGACAAATTCATGTTTCTTTCGTGTGAAACGGCGATTTATGAGAAATGACGATAAAATTGCTGTTTTAAACTTGCAAAAACATAGAAAAACGCTGTTTTTAACTATTCAAACTGATAAATTCAGGTTTCTTTCGTTCGAAACGGTGGATTTTTGTGAAATCACGATAAAACTGCTGTTTTAAACTTGCAAAAACATAGAAAAACGCTGTTTTGAACTATTCAAACTGATAAATTCATGTTTCTTTCGTGTGAAACGGCGATTTATGAGAAATGACGATAAAATTTCTGTTTTAAACTTGCAAAAACATAGAAAAACGCTGTTTTTAACTATTCAAACTGATAAATTCAGGTTTCTTTCGTGTGAAACGGCGTTTTATGAGAAATGACGATAAAATTGCTGTTTTAAACTTGCAAAAACATAGAAAAACGCTGTTTTGAACTATTCAAACTGACAAATTCATGTTTCTTTCGTGTGAAACGGCGATTTATGAGAAATGACGATAAAATTGCTGTTTTAAACTTGCAAAAACATAGAAAAACGCTGTTTTGAACTATTCAAACTGACAAATTCATGTTTCTTTCGTGTGAAACGGCGATTTATGAGAAATGACAATAAAATTGCTGTTTTAAACATGAAAAAACATAGAAAAACGCTGTTTTGAACTATTCAAACTGACAAATTCATGTTTCTTTCGTGTGAAACGGCGTTTTATGAGAAACGACGATAAAATTGCTGTTTTAAACTTGCAAAAACATAGAAAAACGCTGTTTTCAACTATTCAAACTGACAAATTCATGTTTCTTTCGTGTGAAACGGCGATTTATGAGAAATGACGATAAAATTGCTGTTTTAAACATGAAAAAACATAGAAAAACGCTGTTTTGAACTATTCAAACTGATAAATTCATGTTTCTTTCGTGTGAAACGGCGATTTATGAGAAATGACGATAAAATTTCTGTTTTAAACTTGCAAAAACATAGAAAAACGCTGTTTTTAACTATTCAAACTGATAAATTCAGGTTTCTTTCGTGTGAAACGGCGTTTTATGAGAAATGACGATAAAATTGCTGTTTTAAACTTGCAAAAACATAGAAAAACGCTGTTTTGAACTATTCAAACTGACAAATTCATGTTTCTTTCGTGTGAAACGGCGATTTATGAGAAATGACGATAAAATTGCTGTTTTAAACTTGCAAAAACATAGAAAAACGCTGTTTTGAACTATTCAAACTGACAAATTCATGTTTCTTTCGTGTGAAACGGCGATTTATGAGAAATGACAATAAAATTGCTGTTTTAAACATGAAAAAACATAGAAAAACGCTGTTTTGAACTATTCAAACTGACAAATTCATGTTTCTTTCGTGTGAAACGGCGATTTATGAGAAATGACGATAAAATTGCTGTTTTAAACTTGCAAAAACATAGAAAAACGCTGTTTTCAACTATTCAAACTGACAAATTCATGTTTCTTTCGTGTGAAACGGCGATTTATGAGAAATGTCGATAAAATTGCTGTTTTAAACATGAAAAAACATAGAAAAACGCTGTTTTGAACTATTCAAACTGACAAATTCATGTTTCTTTCGTGTGAAACGGCGATTTATGAGAAATGACGATAAAATTGCTGTTTTAAACTTGCAAAAACATAGAAAAACGCTGTTTTTAACTATTCAAACTGATAAATTCATGTTTCTTCCGTTCGAAACGGTGGATTTTTGTGAAATCACGATAAAACTTCTGTTTTAAACTTGCAAAAACATAGAAAAACGCTGTTTTGAACTATTCAAACTGATAAATTCATGTTTCTTTCGTGTGAAACGGCGATTTATGAGAAATGACGATAAAATTGCTGTTTTAAACTTGCAAAAACATAGAAAAACGCTGTTTTTAACTATTCAAACTGATAAATTCAGGTTTCTTTCGTGTGAAACGGCGATTTATGAGAAATGACGATAAAATTGCTGTTTTAAACTTGCAAAAACATAGAAAAACGCTGTTTTTAACTATTCAAACTGACAATTTCATGTTTCTTTCGTGTGAAACGGCGTTTTATGAGAAACGACGATAAAATTGCTGTTTTAAACTTGCAAAAACATAGAAAAACGCTGTTTTGAACTATTCAAACTGACAAATTCATGTTTCTTTCGTGTGAAACGACGATTTATGAGAAATGACGATAAAATTGCTGTTTTAAACTTGCAAAAACATAGAAAAACGCTGTTTTCAACTATTCAAACTGACAAATTCATGTTTCTTTCGTGTGAAACGGCGATTTATGAGAAATGACGATAAAATTGCTGTTTTAAACATGAAAAAACATAGAAAAACGCTGTTTTGAACTATTCAAACTGACAAATTCATGTTTCTTTCGTGTGAAACGGCGATTTATGAGAAATGACGATAAAATTGCTGTTTTAAACTTGCAAAAACATAGAAAAACGCTGTTTTCAACTATTCAAACTGACAAATTCATGTTTCTTTCGTGTGAAACGGCGATTTATGAGAAATGACGATAAAATTGCTGTTTTAAACATGAAAAACATAGAAAAACGCTGTTTTGAACTATTCAAACTGACAAATTCATGTTTCTTTCGTGTGAAACGGCGATTTATGAGAAATGACGATAAAATTGCTGTTTTAAACTTGCAAAAACATAGAAAAACGCTGTTTTTAACTATTCAAACTGATAAATTCAGGTTTCTTTCGTTCGAAACGGTGGATTTTTGTGAAATCACGATAAAACTGCTGTTTTAAACTTGCAAAAACATAGAAAAACGCTGTTTTGAACTATTCAAACTAATAAATTCATGTTTCTTTCGTGTGAAACGGCGATTTATGAGAAATGACGATAAATTTCTGTTTTAAACTTGCAAAAACATAGAAAAACGCTGTTTTTAACTATTCAAACTGATAAATTCAGGTTTCTTTCGTGTAAAACGGCGTTTTATGAGAAATGACGATAAAATTGCTGTTTTAAACTTGCAAAAACATAGAAAAACGCTATTTTGAACTATTCAAACTGACAAATTCATGTTTCTTTCGTGTGAAACGGCGATTTATGAGAAATGACGATAAAATTGCTGTTTTAAACTTGCAAAAACATAGAAAAACGCTGTTTTGAACTATTCAAACTGACAAATTCATGTTTCTTTCGTGTGAAACGGCGATTTATGAGAAATGACGATAAAATTGCTGTTTTAAACATGAAAACACATAGAAAAACGCTGTTTTGAACTATTCAAACTGACAAATTCATGTTTCTTTCGTGTGAAACGGCGATTTATGAGAAATGACGATAAAATTGCTGTTTTAAACTTGCAAAAACATAGAAAAACGCTTTTTTCAACTATTCAAACTGACAAATTCATGTTTCTTTCGTGTGAAACGGCGATTTATGAGAAATGACGATAAAATTGCTGTTTTAAACATGAAAAAACATAGAAAAACGCTGTTTTGTACTATTTAAACTGACAAATTCATGTTTCTTTCGTGTGAAACGGCGATTTATGAGAAATGACGATAAAATTGCTGTTTTAAACTTGCAAAAACATAGAAAAACGCTGTTTTTAACTATTCAAACTGATAAATTCATGTTTCTTTCGTTCGAAACGGTGGATTTTTGTGAAATCACGATAAAACTTCTGTTTTAAACTTGCAAAAACATAGAAAAACGCTGTTTTGAACTATTCAAACTGATAAATTCATGTTTCTTTCGTGTGAAACGGCGATTTATGAGAAATGACGATAAAATTGCTGTTTTAAACTTGCAAAAACATAGAAAAACGCTGTTTTTAACTATTCAAACTGATAAATTCAGGTTTCTTTCGTGTGAAACGGCGATTTATGAGAAATGACGATAAAATTGCTGTTTTAAACTTGCAAAAACATAGAAAAACGCTGTTTTTAACTATTCAAACTGACAAATTCATGTTTCTTTCGTGTGAAACGGCGATTTATGAGAATTGACGATAAAATTGCTGTTTTAAACATGAAAAAACATTGAAAAACGCTGTTTTGAACTATTCAAACTGACAAATTCATGTTTCTTTCGTGTGAAACGGCGATTTATGAGAAATGACGATAAAATTGCTGTTTTAAACTTGCAAAAACATAGAAAAACGCTGTTTTCAACTATTCAAACTGACAAATTCATGTTTCTTTCGTGTGAAACGGCGATTTATGAGAAATGACGATAAAATTGCTGTTTTAAACTTGCAAAAACATAGAAAAACGCTGTTTTTAACTATTCAAACTGATAAATTCAGGTTTCTTTCGTTCGAAACGGTGGATTTTTGTGAAATCACGATAAAACTGCTGTTTTAAACTTGCAAAAACATAGAAAAACGCTGTTTTGAACTATTCAAACTAATAAATTCATGTTTCTTTCGTGTGAAACGGCGATTTATGAGAAATGACGATAAAATTTCTGTTTTAAACTTGCAAAAACATAGAAAAACGCTGTTTTTAACTATTCAAACTGATAAATTCAGGTTTCTTTCGTGTGAAACGGCGTTTTATGAGAAATGACGATAAAATTGCTGTTTTAAACTTGCAAAAACATAGAAAAACGCTATTTTGAACTATTCAAACTGACAAATTCATGTTTCTTTCGTGTGAAACGGCGATTTATGAGAAATGACGATAAAATTGCTGTTTTAAACTTGCAAAAACATAGAAAAACGCTGTTTTGAACTATTCAAACTGACAAATTCATGTTTCTTTCGTGTGAAACGGCGATTTATGAGAAATGACGATAAAATTGCTGTTTTAAACATGAAAACACATAGAAAAACGCTGTTTTGAACTATTCAAACTGACAAATTCATGTTTCTTTCGTGTGAAACGGCGATTTATGAGAAATGACGATAAAATTGCTGTTTTAAACTTGCAAAAACATAGAAAAACGCTTTTTTCAACTATTCAAACTGACAAATTCAAGTTTCTTTCGTGTGAAACGGCGATTTATGAGAAATGACGATAAAATTGCTGTTTTAAACATGAAAAAACATAGAAAAACGCTGTTTTGTACTATTCAAACTGACAAATTCATGTTTCTTTCGTGTGAAACGGCGATTTATGAGAAATGACGATAAAATTGCTGTTTTAAACTTGCAAAAACATAGAAAAACGCTGTTTTTAACTATTCAAACTGATAAATTCATGTTTCTTTCGTGTGAAACAGCGATTTATGAGAAATGACGATAAAATTGCTGTTTTAAACTTGCAAAAACATAGAAAAACGCTGTTTTTAACTATTCAAACTGATAAATTCATGTTTCTTTCGTTCGAAACGGTGGATTTTTGTGAAATCACGATAAAACTTCTGTTTTAAACTTGCAAAAACATAGAAAAACGCTGTTTTGAACTATTCAAACTGATAAATTCATGTTTCTTTCGTGTGAAACGGCGATTTATGAGAAATGACGATAAAATTGCTGTTTTAAACTTGCAAAAACATAGAAAAACGCTGTTTTTAACTATTCAAACTGATAAATTCAGGTTTCTTTCGTGTGAAACGGCGATTTATGAGAAATGACGATAAAATTGCTGTTTTAAACTTGCAAAAACATAGAAAAACGCTGTTTTTAACTATTCAAACTGACAAATTCATGTTTCTTTCGTGTGAAACGGCGATTTATGAGAATTGACGATAAAATTGCTGTTTTAAACATGAAAAAACATAGAAAAACGCTGTTTTGAACTATTCAAACTGACAAATTCATGTTTCTTTCGTGTGAAACGGCGATTTATGAGAAATGACGATAAAATTGCTGTTTTAAACTTGCAAAAACATAGAAAAACGCTGTTTTCAACTATTCAAACTGACAAATTCATGTTTCTTTCGTGTGAAACGGCGATTTATGAGAAATGACGATAAAATTGCTGTTTTAAACTTGCAAAAACATAGAAAAACGCTGTTTTGAACTATTCAAACTGACAAATTCATGTTTCTTTCGTGTGAAACGGCGATTTATGAGAAATGACGATAAAATTGCTGTTTTAAACATGAAAACACATAGAAAAACGCTGTTTTGAACTATTCAAACTGACAAATTCATGTTTCTTTCGTGTGAAACGGCGATTTATGAGAAATGACGATAAAATTGCTGTTTTAAACTTGCAAAAACATAGAAAAACGCTGTTTTGAACTATTCAAACTGACAAATTCATGTTTCTTTCGTGTGAAACGGCGATTTATGAGAAATGACGATAAAATTGCTGTTTTAAACATGAAAACACATAGAAAAACGCTGTTTTGAACTATTCAAACTGACAAATTCATGTTTCTTTCGTGTGAAACGGCGATTTATGAGAAATGACGATAAAATTGCTGTTTTAAACTTGCAAAAACATAGAAAAACGCTTTTTTCAACTATTCAAACTGACAAATTCATGTTTCTTTCGTGTGAAACGGCGATTTATGAGAAATGACGATAAAATTGCTGTTTTAAACATGAAAAAACATAGAAAAACGCTGTTTTGTACTATTCAAACTGACAAATTCATGTTTCTTTCGTGTGAAACGGCGATTTATGAGAAATGACGATAAAATTGCTGTTTTAAACTTGCAAAAACATAGAAAAACGCTGTTTTTAACTATTCAAACTGATAAATTCATGTTTCTTTCGTGTGAAACAGCGATTTATGAGAAATGACGATAAAATTGCTGTTTTAAACTTGCAAAAACATAGAAAAACGCTGTTTTTAACTATTCAAACTGATAAATTCATGTTTCTTTCGTTCGAAACGGTGGATTTTTGTGAAATCACGATAAAACTTCTGTTTTAAACTTGCAAAAACATAGAAAAACGCTGTTTTGAACTATTCAAACTGATAAATTCATGTTTCTTTCGTGTGAAACGGCGATTTATGAGAAATGACGATAAAATTGCTGTTTTAAACTTGCAAAAACATAGAAAAACGCTGTTTTTAACTATTCAAACTGATAAATTCAGGTTTCTTTCGTGTGAAACGGCGATTTATGAGAAATGACGATAAAATTGCTGTTTTAAACTTGCAAAAACATAGAAAAACGCTGTTTTTAACTATTCAAACTGACAAATTCATGTTTCTTTCGTGTGAAACGGCGATTTATGAGAATTGACGATAAAATTGCTGTTTTAAACATGAAAAAACATAGAAAAACGCTGTTTTGAACTATTCAAACTGACAAATTCATGTTTCTTTCGTGTGAAACGGCGATTTATGAGAAATGACGATAAATTGCTGTTTTAAACTTGCAAAAACATAGAAAAACGCTGTTTTCAACTATTCAAACTGACAAATTCATGTTTCTTTCGTGTGAAACGGCGATTTATGAGAAATGACGATAAAATTGCTGTTTTAAACTTGCAAAAACATAGAAAAACGCTGTTTTGAACTATTCAAACTGACAAATTCATGTTTCTTTCGTGTGAAACGGCGATTTATGAGAAATGACGATAAAATTGCTGTTTTAAACATGAAAACACATAGAAAAACGCTGTTTTGAACTATTCAAACTGACAAATTCATGTTTCTTTCGTGTGAAACGGCGATTTATGAGAAATGACGATAAAATTGCTGTTTTAAACTTGCAAAAACATAGAAAAACGCTTTTTTCAACTATTCAAACTGACAAATTCATGTTTCTTTCGTGTGAAACGGCGATTTATGAGAAATGACGATAAAATTGCTGTTTTAAACTTGCAAAAACATAGAAAAACGCTGTTTTTAACTATTCAAACTGATAAATTCAGGTTTCTTTCGTTCGAAACGGTGGATTTTTGTGAAATCACGATAAAACTGCTGTTTTAAACTTGCAAAAACATAGAAAAACGCTGTTTTGAACTATTCAAACTGATAAATTCATGTTTCTTTCGTGTGAAACGGCGATTTATGAGAAATGACGATAAAATTTCTGTTTTAAACTTGCAAAAACATAGAAAAACGCTGTTTTTAACTATTCAAACTGATAAATTCAGGTTTCTTTCGTGTGAAACGGCGTTTTATGAGAAATGACGATAAAATTGCTGTTTTAAACTTGCAAAAACATAGAAAAACGCTGTTTTGAACTATTCAAACTGACAAATTCATGTTTCTTTCGTGTGAAACGGCGATTTATGAGAAATGACGATAAAATTGCTGTTTTAAACTTGCAAAAACATAGAAAAACGCTGTTTTGAACTATTCAAACTGACAAATTCATGTTTCTTTCGTGTGAAACGGCGATTTATGAGAAATGACAATAAAATTGCTGTTTTAAACATGAAAAAACATAGAAAAACGCTGTTTTGAACTATTCAAACTGACAAATTCATGTTTCTTTCGTGTGAAACGGCGTTTTATGAGAAACGACGATAAAATTGCTGTTTTAAACTTGCAAAAACATAGAAAAACGCTGTTTTGAACTATTCAAACTGACAAATTCATGTTTCTTTCGTGTGAAACGGCGATTTATGAGAAATGACGATAAAATTGCTGTTTTAAACTTGCAAAAACATAGAAAAACGCTGTTTTGAACTATTCAAACTGACAAATTCATGTTTCTTTCGTGTGAAACGGCGATTTATGAGAAATGACAATAAAATTGCTGTTTTAAACATGAAAAAACATAGAAAAACGCTGTTTTGAACTATTCAAACTGACAAATTCATGTTTCTTTCGTGTGAAACGGCGTTTAATGAGAAATGACGATAAAATTGCTGTTTTAAACTTGCAAAAACATAGAAAAACGCTGTTTTCAATTATTCAAACTGACAAATTCATGTTTCTTTCGTGTGAAACGGCGATTTATGAGAAATGTCGATAAAATTGCTGTTTTAAACATGAAAAAACATAGAAAAACGCTGTTTTGAACTATTCAAACTGACAAATTCATGTTTCTTTCGTGTGAAACGGCGATTTATGAGAAATGACGATAAAATTGCTGTTTTAAACTTGCAAAAACATAGAAAAACGCTGTTTTTAACTATTCAAACAGATAAATTCATGTTTCTTTCGTGTGAAACGGCGATTTATGAGAAATGACGATAAAATTGCTGTTTTAAACTTGCAAAAACATAGAAAAACGCTGTTTTTAACTATTCAAACTGATAAATTCATGTTTCTTCCGTTCGAAACGGTGGATTTTTGTGAAATCACGATAAAACTTCTGTTTTAAACTTGCAAAAACATAGAAAAACGCTGTTTTGAACTATTCAAACTGATAAATTCATGTTTCTTTCGTGTGAAACGGCGATTTATGAGAAATGACGATAAAATTGCTGTTTTAAACTTGCAAAAACATAGAAAAACGCTGTTTTTAACTATTCAAACTGATAAATTCAGGTTTCTTTCGTGTGAAACGGCGATTTATGAGAAATGACGATAAAATTGCTGTTTTAAACTTGCAAAAACATAGAAAAACGCTGTTTTTAACTATTCAAACTGACAAATTCATGTTTCTTTCGTGTGAAACGGCGATTTATGAGAATTGACGATAAAATTGCTGTTTTAAACATGAAAAAACATAGAAAAACGCTGTTTTGAACTATTCAAACTGACAAATTCATGTTTCTTTCGTGTGAAACGGCGATTTATGAGAAATGACGATAAAATTGCTGTTTTAAACTTGCAAAAACATAGAAAAACGCTGTTTTCAACTATTCAAACTGACAAATTCATGTTTCTTTCGTGTGAAACGGCGATTTATGAGAAATGTCGATAAAATTGCTGTTTTAAACATGAAAAAACATAGAAAAACGCTGTTTTGAACTATTCAAACTGACAAATTCATGTTTCTTTCGTGTGAAACGGCGGTTTATGAGAAATGACGATAAAATTGCTGTTTTAAACTTGCAAAAACATAGAAAAACGCTGTTTTTAACTATTCAAACTGATA
>CAWWDY010000870.1:0-22227 GCA_963942605.1 Poecilus cupreus | reverse complement strand
TGTCGTGTGTAATGGCTTATGTTTGCAAAATCAAAATAAAATATCTGTTTTCAGCTTGCAAAAACATACAAAATGCTGTTTTCAAGTATTTAAATTGTCATATTCATGTATATGTCATGTGTAATGGCTAATGTTGGTGAAAGCAAGATAAAAATGATGTTTTAAGCATGCAAAAGCATACAAAACACCGTTTTTAAGTATTTAAACTGTCATATTCATGTATATGTCGTGTGTAATGGCTTATGTTTGCATAATCAAGATAAAATAGCTGTTTTCAGCTTGCAAAAACATACAAAATGCTGTTTTCAAGTATTTAAATTGTCATATTCATGTTTCTGTCGTGTATAATAGCTAATGTTGGTGAAAGCAAGCTAAAAATGCTGTTTAAAGCATGCAAAAGCAAACAAAACACCGTTTTCAAGTATTTAAACTGTCATATTCATGTATATGTCGTGTGTAATGGCTTATGTTTGCAAAATCAAGACAAAATAACTGTTTTCAGCTTGCAAAAACATACAAAATGCTGTTTTCAAGTATCTAAACTGTCATATTCATGTTTCTGTCGTGTATAATAGCTAATGTTGGTGAAAGCAAGATAAAAATGCTGTTTTAAGCATGCAAAAGCATACAAAACACCGTTTTTACGTATTTAAACTGTCATATTCATATATATGTCGTGTGTAATGGCTTATGTTTGCAAAATTAAGATAAAAAAACTGTTTTCAGCTTGCAAAAACATACAAAATGCTGTTTTCAAGTATTTAAACTGCCATATTCATGTTTCTGCCGTGTATAATAGCTAATGTTGGTGAAAGCAAGATAAAAATGCTGTTTTAAGCATGCTAAAGCATACAAAACACCGTTTTCAAGTATTTAAACTGTCATATTCATGCATATGCCATGTGTAATGGCTTATGTTTGCAAAATCAAGATAAAATAGTTGTTTTCAGCTTGCAAAAACTTACAAAATGCTGTTTTCAAGTATTTAAACTGTCATATTCATGTTTCTGTCGTGTATAATAGCGTATGTTGGTGAAAGCAAGATAAAAATGCTCTTTTAAGCATGCAAAAGCATACAAAACACCGTTTTCAAGTATTTAAACTGTCATATTCATGTATATGTCGTTTGTAATGGATTATGTTTGCAAAATCAAGATAAAATAGCTGTTTTCAGCTTGCAGAAACATACAAAATGCTGTTTTCAAGTATTTAAACTGTCATATTCATGTTTCTGTCGTGTATAATAGCTAATGTTGGTGAAAGCAAGATAAAAATGCTGTTTTAAGCATGCAAAAGCATACAAAACACCGTTTTCAAGTATATAAACTGTCACATTCATGTATATGTCGTGTGTAATGGCTTACGTTTGCAAAATCAAGATAAAATAGCTGTATTCAGCTTGCAAAAACATACAAAATGCTGTTTTCAAGTATTTAAATTGTCATATTCATGTATATGTCATGTGTAATGGCTAATGTTGGTGAAAGCAAGATAAAAATGATGTTTTAAGCATGCAAAAGCATACAAAACACCGTTTTCAAGTATTTAAACTGTCATATTCATGTATATGTCGTGTGTAATGGCTTATGTTTGCATAATCAAGATAAAATAGCTGTTTTCAGCTTGCAAAAACATACAAAATGCTGTTTTCAAGTATTTAAATTGTCATATTCATGTTTCTGTCGTGTATAATAGCTAATGTTGGTGAAAGCAAGCTAAAAATGCTGTTTAAAGCATGCAAAAGCAAACAAAACACCGTTTTCAAGTATTTAAACTGTCATATTCATGTATATGTCGTGTGTAATGGCTTATGTTTGCAAAATCAAGACAAAATAACTGTTTTCAGCTTGCAAAAACATACAAAATGCTGTTTTCAAGTATCTAAACTGTCATATTCATGTTTCTGTCGTGTATAATAGCTAATGTTGGTGAAAGCAAGATAAAAATGCTGTTTTAAGCATGCAAAAGCATACAAAACACCGTTTTTACGTATTTAAACTGTCATATTCATATATATGTCGTGTGTAATGGCTTATGTTGGCAAAATTAAGATAAAAAAACTGTTTTCAGCTTGCAAAAACATACAAAATGCTGTTTTCAAGTATTTAAACTGCCATATTCATGTTTCTGCCGTGTATAATAGCTAATGTTGGTGAAAGCAAGATAAAAATGCTGTTTTAAGCATGCTAAAGCATACAAAACACCGTTTTCAAGTATTTAAACTGTCATATTCATGCATATGCCATGTGTAATGGCTTATGTTTGCAAAATCAAGATAAAATAGTTGTTTTCAGCTTGCAAAAACTTACAAAATGCTGTTTTCAAGTATTTAAACTGTCATATTCATGTTTCTGTCGTGTATAATAGCGTATGTTGGTGAAAGCAAGATAAAAATGCTCTTTTAAGCATGCAAAAGCATACAAAACACCGTTTTCAAGTATTTAAACTGTCATATTCATGTATATGTCGTTTGTAATGGATTATGTTTCCAAATCAAGATAAAATAGCTGTTTTCAGCTTGCAGAAACATACAAAATGCTGTTTTCAAGTATTTAAACTGTCATATTCATGTATATGTCGTGTGTAATGGCTTATGTTTACAAAATCAAGATAAAATATCTATTTTCAGCTTGCAGAAACATACAAAATGCTGGTTTCAAGTATTTAAACTGTCATATTCATGTTTCTGTCGTGTATAATAGCTAATGTTGGTGAAAGCAAGATAAAAATGCTGTTTTAAGCATGCAAAAGCATACAAAACACCGTTTTCAAGTATTTAAACTGTCATATTCATGTTTCTGTCGTGTATAATAGCTAATGTTGGTGATAGCAAGATAAAAATGCTGGTTTAAGCATGCAAAAGCATACAAAACACCGTTTTCAAGTATTTAAACTGTCATATTCATGTATATGTCGTGTGTAATGGCTTATGTTTGCAAAATCAAGATAAAATAGCTGTTTTCAGCTTGCAAAAACATACAAAATGCTGTTTTCAAGTATTTAAATTGTCATATTCATGTTTCTGTCGTGTATAATAGCTAATGTTGGAGTTCAGTTGGTACTATTGTGTAGAAAAGTCAACTTATTTTGCTCCGTTAAAATTTATCACTTTTATATAGTTCTAGCCGTCAATTAAATCAAAGTGTAGCACCCGAGTGTAAATAATCATCTGAAATTTCGTGTTACTTAAAAAAAGCCAAGTTAGTATAACAAAATATAAGCTATCAAACATCAATTAACTAGTTTTTGGTGCTTAACCTTGAATAAAAATTTGTTAGCAAAGATAATTAATCGGCTATTAACGCGCAAATCAAATTTAAATCATCAGTGTTCCCAACTCTATCAAAGCAAAAATTATTTTTTATATATACAAAATCAATTTAAATGGATTTTTCCCAAATCTTGGAAGCCATAGAAAGCAGTAAACAAGAATTACTAGCAGCAATTGGAGCAACTAATAAAAGAGTTGAAAATATAGAACATGAGGTAGGGCAATTAAAATTACAAAACGCTACGCTCGAGAAAACTATAGAAATCCAAACAAAAAATATATCACTCCTTAACAAGAAATTAAGATCTAGAAACTTGGTAATTTTTGGAGTTAAAGAAGAAGAGGAAACTAGAGAAAAATTAGAAAATTTAATAATAAACTTAGTAAATAAAAAGCTTAAAATATCTACACTCGCCAATGAAATAGACCATATAACAAGAATAGGAAGACCATTAAGTAAAGCAAGACCTATTCTATTAATACTAACGACTGAAAGAAAGAAAATTGAAATACTGGGTGCTAAACATATGGTACAAAAAGAAAAAATATACATAACTCAAGATTATTCTAGAGAAGAAAGAAATACTTACAAATTTTTAAAACCCTTTCATAATGACGCAAAAAGCAAAGGGTTAAAGGCGACAATTAGAAACGGGAAACTATTGGTTAATGGAGAGTATAACACCGAAGAAGAATTAAAAACAGGTACGTCTATACGGTAGAAAACTCAAACCCCTAAAAGAAGAAGGTCTATGTCACTACCCAGTGTATATGAAGAACAGGATATAAAATCAAATGATGAGGAACCATCGTCAGATGAAGACTCAGAAAAGGAAGTAATCATTAACAAACAACAAACTTCAAACGCTAATACTTTAAAAAACGATACCCCTGCACAACAAACATTGCATCATTTTTTAAGACCAAGAAACACCCCAAACCAAAAGAAAACAAAATAATGTCGAAAGATAACAACACTACGAGAAACAAATACATAGAAATTACTTTCTGGAATGCACAAGGATTTAAAAATGTAATTAATAGTTTTACCCAATTTAATGAGTCATCAGAAATAATTGCTATAACTGAAACATGGCTTACCAATCAAATAAAAAATAATAATAAAACATTAGAATATTATAACATCATCAGCACAGAAGCCATTAAAGAAAAAAGCAGGGGTCGCGCAAGCGGGGGACTCGCAATTCTTACAAAAAAGAGTATACAAGAAGTTATATGTATTAATAAATGTGAATACTGGATCTTCGCTAAAATTACACATAGCAACTTTAATGCTATCATAGGAGTAATTTACTTCAAACCAAATTTAGATATAAACGTCATTCTAGATCTTCTACAAACTACTATAAATGATATAAGGATAAAATACAATAATTGTTACTGGATTATAGGAGGAGACTTTAATTGTAGAATTGGATACCTAAATTCTATTTCAGAGGATGTTTTAGGTGATATTGATTTGATAGCATCACGAGAAACAATGGACAACACAACAACAAGAAAAGGCAAAAATTTAACAGACTTTATGGAAGAAAACGGTTTCATAGTGATTAATGGACGAGCCAAAAGTGACTACCCTGCTCAATTCACATATTGTAGTGCTATAGGGCAAAGTGTTATAGATTTAGTGTGGTGCGATTTACTAAGCAGTGCTATAGTCAATGATTTGTTGGTTAAATCCTGTGTAAATGACTCAGATCATTTCCCTGTGTCTTTAACTTTAAACGTGACATTACAAATTGAACCAAAAGATATTCGAAGTGTAGAAAGACACTATTTACAGTGGAACAAAGATTTAACACAAAATTATTCTGAACTTATGGAAGTAGCCCCCAGTGTTGTGTGGTCAGTAAATCAATCTGTTAACGATTTAAATGAAAATTTATTAAACTCTATTTTCTATATAGCTAACATACTAGGAATGTATAAAAAAAATGTGTATGTGGCCCCATTGAACATTAATAATCGCAAACCATGGTTTGATCTTGAATGTAAAGCGTGTCATAAGCTAGTAAAACATAATTTAAAAATTTGTAAATCATCCAATTTTGAAGTCAATTGTAAAAATATGTATTTAAATTCAAAAAAAGAGTATAAAGCATTAATAAAAAAGAAAAGAATAGATTACGAACAGGCAATAATAAAAAAATTGGAAAATGTAAATAATTCAACAATCTTCTGGCAAACAATCAATAAATACAGAAGTAAAGTTCATAATAGTAACATTATAGATAAAAACACATGGGAAAATTATTATGAAAATTTGCCTACAAATTTAGTAACGAATGATATACTTATTTTTAACAATTCAAATTCTCTATTTGATAATGAATTTACAACCGAAGAAATATGTTTGTCAGTATCGAAATGTAAATTTGGAAAAGCGCCCGGACTAGATTTAATCAGCAATGAATTCTATAAAAATCTTCCAAATAATTGGCTGTTATACATAGTGTCAATGTTCAACAAAATTTGGCAAACCGAATCTATTCCGGAGCGCTGGTCCCAAATCGAAATGATCATGCTCCATAAAAAAGGTGACAAAGAAAATCCAGCAAATTACAGAGGCATTGCCCTTGTTAACAGTATAGTAAAAATCTTTACTCAAATTATATATGATCGACTATTAATTTGGGCAAATTCAGAAGCCGTTATACCGGAATGCCAATCTGGCTTTCGTAAAGGTCGTTCCTGCATAGACAATATATTTACCTTAAATGCAGCAGTACAAATACAATTAAGACTAACAAAGAAATATGTCTATGCAATTTTTATAGATTTCAAAAGAGCATTTGATTCTGTACCTCATATTCTACTTTGGAATGAACTACATAAACTAGGTATAAGTGGGAAAACAATTAGAGTGTTGAGTAAACTGTATGAAAACTCCCATATGAAAATAAGACTGAAAGACTATTCGCACACAAATGACATAGATATTACGGAAGGTGTGTTACAAGGCGAAATTTTAAGCCCACTGTTATTTAGTTTATTTTTAAATGATATTGAAAGATTTTTCCGTAATAATGATGCAAAGGGCTTAAATATAGATAATAAAAATGACATCCTTATGCTGCTCTATGCAGATGATTTGGTAATTTTTGCTGACTCTCCAGTTGATGTTCAACGAAAATTAAATATTCTGGAAAATTATTGTAATTTAAAATGTCTCACGGTAAATAAAACAAAGTCAGAAGTCATTCGATTTCATAGAGGTGGCTCAAGTAATTATAAAGGTACGTTTTTGTACAAAAATAACGAAATCCAAATTAACAATAAATATATTTATTTGGGGATTCCATTCTCGAGTTCATCTCTGTTTCTCGAGGCGGCAACTAATGCAGTCACAAAAACCAATATTGCAACTGGCTCTGTTTTAAATAACTTGGCACAAGCTAAATCAAGCGATTGGAATAGTAAAATGAAACTGTACTCATCTATTGTTGCTAGTACACTGTTATATGGTTCCCAGATATGGGGAGTCAGATATACCGATGTAATCGAAAAAGCTCAAACAAACTATTTTAAAAGATTGTTAAATTTATCACAAAACACACCACAATATGTTGTTCGCCTAGAAGTCGGCATATCAAAAATTGCAGTGGAAATATTGAAACTAATTATTAACTGGATCATTAAATTGTGGAACATGCCGGAATACAGATATCCGAAAATTTGTTACAGACGTTTGTGTAAGTTAGATAAATTAGTAAATAATAAAGTAAAATATAATTGGGTAACACAGGTTAAAAAGATGTTCGAAACGATTGGTTTTACTGATATACTGGAATCCAAAAATGTATTATTATTAAAAAATTGTATTCACCTAATTGTAACTACATACGAAGATCAGCTAAGAGCACAAGACTTAATTAGAGCCCAAAATGGAAAATTCTGTAATCTTTACAAACATTTGTCACTAAGTAGTGGACCGCAACAATATTTAACTTTAGGTATTCCCATTAATATTTGTAGAGTAATAGCTCAATTACGTACAGTAAACTGTGTTATAATTAGGATAGTTGTAAATAATATCAGTTACAAAGTTAATCCAAATGAATTGTGTACAGTATGTAACTTGAATGAAGTGGAAGATTTACAACATATTATATATACTTGTCCTATGTATAAGCATCTCAGAGAGTACTGGTTATCATCCCCAGAAGAGACTATTTTACAGTGTATGAATATTAAAGAAAAAAAGCAAGCATACAATTTATTTTATTTTATGGCCAATGTCTTAAAATTACGTTCGTTTTTAATAAATGAATAATTCTTACTTTGTGTTAGTAAATATTAATTAATTTAAGTATAAATATTTAAGTGATAAATGTAAATTCAGATTTGTTTAAAAAATTAAGCTTTTACATATCATATAATTATACTATATTGTACTTTATACTGAACCTCTTTTGTATCAGGGATATCCCTGGAAGGCAAAATAAATATATTATTATTATTATTATTATTAATAGCTGAAATAGGTGAAAGCAAGCTAAAAATGCTGTTTTAAGCATGCAAAAGCAAACAAAACACCGTTTTCAAGTATTTAAACTGTCATATTCATATATATGTCGTGTGTAATGGCTTATGTTTGCAAAATCAAGATAAAATAACTGTTTTCAGCTTGCAAAAACATACAAAATGCTGTTTTCAAGTATCTAAACTGTCATATTCATGTTTCTGTCGTGTATAATAGCTAATGTTGGTGAAAGCAAGATAAAAATGCTGTTTTAAGCATGCAAAAGCATACAAAACACCGTTTTTACGTATTTAAACTGTCATATTCATGTATATGTCGTGTGTAATGGCTTATGTTTGCAAAATTAAGATAAAATAGCTGTTTTCAGCTTGCAAAAACATAAAAAATGCTGTTTTCAAGTATTTTAACTGCCATATTCATGTTTCTGTCGTGTAAATTAGCTAATGTTGGTGAAAGCATGATAAAAATGCTGTTTTAAGCATGCAAAAGCATACAAAACACCGTTTTCAAGTATTTAAACTGCCATATTCATGCATATGCCATGTGTAATGGCTTATGTTTGCAAAATCAAGATAAAATAGTTGTTTTCAGCTTGCAAAAACTTACAAAATGCTGTTTTCAAGTATTTAAACTGTCATATTCATGTTTCTGTCGTGTATAATAGCGTATGTTGGTGAAAGGAAGATAAAAATGCTCTTTTAAGCATGCAAAAGCATACAAAACACCGTTTTCAAGTATTTAAACTGTCATATTCATGTATATGTCGTGTGTAATGGATTATGTTTGCAAAATCAAGATAAAATAGCTGTTTTCAGCTTGCAGAAACATACAAAATGCTGTTTTCAAGTATTTAAACTGTCATATTCATGTTTCTGTCGTGTATAATAGCTAATGTTGGTGAAAGCAAGATAAAAATGCTGTTTTAAGCATGCAAAAGCATACAAAACACCGTTTTCAAGTATTTAAACTGTCATATTCATTTATATGTCGTGTGTAATGGCTTATGTTTGCAAAATCAAGATTAAATAGCTGTTTTCAACTAGCAAAAACATACAAAATGCTGTTTTCAAGTATTTACATTGTCATATTCATGTTTCTGTCGTGTATAAAAGCTAATGTTGGTGAAAGCAAGATAAAAATGCTGTTTTAAGCATGCAAAAGCATACAAAACACCGTTTTTTAGTAATTAAACTGTCATATTCATGTTTCTGTCGTGTATAATAGCTAATGTTGGAGAAAGCAAGATAAAAATGCTGTTTTATGCAAGCAAAAGCATACAAAACACCGTTTTCAAGAATTTAAACTGTCATATTCATGTATATGTCGTGTGTAATGGATTATGTTTGCAAAATCAAGATAAAATAGCTGTTTTCAGCTTGCAGAAACATACAAAATGCTGTTTTCAAGTATTTAAACTGTCATATTCATGTTTCTGTCGTGTATAATAGCTAATGTTGGTAAAAGCAAGATAAAAATGCTGTTTTAAGCATGCAAAAGCATACAAAACACCGTTTTCAAGTATTTAAACTGTCACATTCATGTATATGTCGTGTGTAATGGCTTATGTTTGCAAAATCAAGATAAAATAGCTGTTTTCAGCTTGCAAAAACATACAAAATGCTGTTTTCAAGTATTTAAATTGTCATATTCATGTATATGTCATGTGTAATGGCTAATATTGGTGAAAGCATGATAAAAATGCTGTTTTAAGCATGCAAAAGCATACAAAACACCGTTTTTAAGTATTTAAACTGTCATATTCATGTATATGTCGTGTGTAATGGCTTATGTTTGCAAAATCAAGATAAAATAGCTGTTTTCAGCTTGCAAAAACATACAAAATGCTGTTTTCAAGTATTTCAACTGTCATATTCATGTTTCTGTCGTGTATAATAGCTAATGTTGGTGAAAGCAAGATAAAAATGCTGTTTTAAGCATGCAAAAGCATAAAAAATAAGGTTTTCAAGTATTCAAACTGTCATATTCATGTATATGTCGTGTGTAATGGCTTATGTTTACAAAATCAAGATAAAATATCTGTTTTCAGCTTGCAGAAACATACAAAATGCTGGTTTCAAGTATTTAAACTGTCATATTCATGTTTCTGTCGTGTATAATAGCTAATGTTGGTGAAAGCAAGATAAAAATGCTGTTTTAAGCATGCAAAAGCATACAAAACACCGTTTTGAAGTATTTAAACTGTCATATTCATGTTTCTGTCGTGTATAATAGCTAATGTTGGTGATAGCAAGATAAAAATACTGGTTTAAGCATGCAAAAGCATACAAAACACAGTTTTCAAGTATTTAAAGTGTCAAATTCATGTTTCTGTCGTGTTTAATAGCTAATGTTGGTGAAAGCAATATAAAAATTCTGTTTTAAGCATGCAAAAGCATACAAAACAAGGTTTTCAAGTATTTAAACTGTCATATTCATGTATATGTCGTGTGTAATGGCTTATGTTTACAAAATCAAGATAAAATATCTGTTTTCAGCTTGCAAAAACATACAAAATGCTGTTTTCAAGTATTTAAAATGTCATATTCATGTTTCTGTCGTGTATAATAGCTAATGTTGGTGAATGTAAGATTAAAATGCTGTTTTAAGCATGCAAAAGCATACAAAACACTGTTTTCAAGTATTTAAACTGTCAAATTCATGTATATGTCGTGTGTAATGGTTTATGTTTGCAAATTCAAGATAAAATAGCTCTTTTCAGCTTGCAAAAACATACAAAATCTGTTTTCAAGTATTCAAACTGTCATATTCATGTTTCTGTCGTGTATAATAGCTAATGTTGTTGAAAGCAAGATAAAAATGCTGTTTTAAGCATGCAAAAGCATACAAAACACCGTTTTCAAGTATTTTAACTGTCATATTCATGTTTCTGTCGTGTATTATAGCTAATGTTGGTGAAAGCAAGATAAAAATGCTGTTTTAAGCATGCAAAAGCATACAAAACACCGTTTTCAAGTATTTAAACTGTCACATTCATGTATATGTCGTGTGTAATGGCTTATGTTTGCAAAATCAAGATAAAATAGCTGTTTTCAGCTTGCAAAAACATACAAAATGCTGTTTTCAAGTATTTAAACTGTCATATTCATGTTTCTGTCGTGTATAATAGCTAATGTTGGTGAAAGCAAGATAAAAATGCTGTTTTAAGCATGCAAAAGCATACAAAACACCGTTTTCAAGTATTTAAACTGTCACATTCATGTATATGTCGTGTGTAATGGCTTATGTTTGCAAACTCAAGATAAAATAGCTGTTTTCAGCTTGCAAAAACATACAAAATGCTGTTTTCAAGTATTTGAATTGTCATATTCATGTATAAGTCATGTGTAATGGCTACTGTTGGTGAAAGCATGATAAAAATGCTGTTTTAAACATTCAAAAGCATACAAAACACCGTTTTCAAGTATTTAAACTGTCATATTCATGTATATGTCGTGTGTAATGGCTTATGTTTGCAAAATCAAGATAAAATAGCTGTTTTCAGCTTGCAAAAACATACAAAATGCTGTTTTCAAGTATTTAAATTGTCATATTCATGTATATGTCGTGTGTAATGGCTAATGTTGGTGTAGGCAAGATAAAAATGCTGTTTTAAGCATGCAAAAGCTTACAAAACACCGTTTTCAAGTATTTAATCTGTCATGTTCATGTATATGTCGTGTGTAATGGTTTATGTTTGCAAAATCAAGATAAAATAGCTGTTTTCAGCTTGCAAAAACATACAAAATGCTGTTTTCAAGTATTTAAACTATTATATTCATGTTTCTGTCGTGTGAAATAGCTAATGTTGGTGAAAGCAAGATAAAAATGCTGTTTTAAGCATGCAAAAGCATACAAAACACCGTTTTCAAGTATTTAAACTGTCATATTCATGTATATACCATGTGTAATGGCTTATGTTTGCAAAATCAGGATAAAATAGTTGTTTTCAGCTTGCAAAAACATACAATATGCTGTTTTCAAGTATTTAAACTGTCATATTCATGTTTCTGTCGTGTATAATAGCTAATGTTGGTGAAAGCAAGATAAAAATGCTGTTTTAAGCATGCAAAAGCATACAAAACACCGTTTTCAAGTATTTAAACTGTCATATTCATGTTTCTGTCGTGTATAATAGCTAATGTTGGTGAAAACAAGATAAAAATGCTGGTTTAAGCATGCAAAAGCATACAAAACACCGTTTTCAATTATTTAAAGTGTCAAATTCATGTTTCTGTCGTGTTTAATAGCTAATGTTGGTGAAAGCAATATAAAAATTCTGTTTTAAACATGCAAAAGCATACAAAACACCGTTTTCAAGTATTTAAACTTTAATATTCATGTATATGTCGTGTGTAATGGCTTATGTTTGCAAAATCAAGAAAAAAAAACTGTTTTCAACTTGCAGAAACATTCAAAATGCTGTTTTCAAGTATTTAAATTGTCATATTTATGTTTCCGTCGTGTATAATAGCTAATGTTGGAGAAAGCAAGATAAAAATGCCGTTTTAAACATGCAAAAACAAACAAAACACCGTTTTCAAGTATTTGAACTGTCACATTCATGTATATGTCGTGTGTAATGGCTTATGTTTGCAAAATCAAGATAAAATAGCTGTTTTCAGCTTGCAAAAACATACAAAATGCTGTTTTCAAGTATTTAAACTGTCATATTCATGTTTCTGTCGTGTATAATAGCTAATGTTGGTGAAAGCAAGATAAAAATGCTGTTTTAAGCATGCAAAAGCATACAAAACACTGTTTTCAAGTATTTAAACTGTCACATTCATGTATATGTCGTGTAATGGCTTATGTTTGCAAAATCAAGATAAAATAGCTGTTTTCAGCTTGCAAAAACATACAAAATGCTGTTTTCAAGTATTTAAATTGTCATATTCATGTATATGTCATGTGTAATGGCTACTGTTGGTGAAAGCATGATAAAAATGCTGTTTTAAACATTCAAAAGCATACAAAACACCGTTTTCAAGTATTTAAACTGTCATATTCATGTATATGTCGTGTGTAATGGCTTATGTTTGCAAAATCAAGATAAAATAGCTGTTTTCAGCTTGCAAAAACATACAAAATGCTGTTTTCAAGTATTTAAACTGTCATATTCATGTTTCTGTCGTGTATAATAGCTAATGTTGGTGAAAGCAAGATAAAAATGCTGTTTTAAGCATGCAAAAGCATACAAAACAAGGTTTTCAAGTATTTAAACTGTCATATTCATGTATATGTCGTGTGTAATGGCTTATGTTTACAAAATCAAAATAAAATATCTGTTTTCAGTTTGCAGAAACATACAAAATGCTGGATTCAAGTATTTAAACTGTCATATTCATGTTTCTGTCGTGTATAATAGCTAATGTTGGTGAAAGCAAGATAAAAATGCTGTTTTAAGCATGCAAAAGCATACAAAACACCGTTTTCAAGTATTTAAACTGTCATATTCATGTTTCTGTCGTGTAAAATAGCTAATTTTGGTGATAGCAAGATAAAAATGCTGGTTTAAGCATGCAAAAGCATACAAAACACAGTTTTCAAGTATTTAAAGTGTCAAATTCATGTTTCTGTTGTGTTTAATAGCTAATGTTGGTGAAAGCAATATAAAAATTCTGTTTTAAGCATGCAAAAGCATACAAAACACCGTTTTCAAGTATTTAAACTGTCATGTTCATTTATATGTCGTGTGTAATGGCTTATGTTTGCAAAATCAAGATAAAATAGCTGTTTTCAACTAGCAAAAACGTACAAAATGCTGTTTACAAAGTATTTAAATTGTCATATTCATGTTTCTGTCGTGTATAAAAGCTAATGTTGGTGAAAGCAAGATAAAATTCTGTTTTAAGCATGCAAAAGCATACAAAACACCGTTTTTAACTAATTAAACTGTCATATTCATGTTTCTGTCGTGTATAATAGCTAGTGTTGGAGAAAGCAAGATAAAAATGCTGTTTTAAGCATGCAAAAGCATACAAAACACCGTTTTCAAGAATATAAACTGTCATATTCATGTATATGTCGTGTGTAATGGCTTATGTTTGCAAAATCAAAATAAAATAGCTGTTTTCAGCTTGCAAAAACATACAAAATGCTGTTTTCAATTATATAAATTGTCATATTCATGTACATGTCGTGTGTAATGGCTAATGTTGGTGAAAGCAAGATAAAAATGCTGTTTAAAGCATGCAAAAGCATACAAAACACCGTTTTCAAGTATTTAAACTGTCATATTCATGTTTCTGCCGTGTATAATAGCTAATGCTGGTGAAAGCAAGATAAAAATGCTGTGTTAAGCATGCAAAAGCATACAAAACACCGTTTTCAAGTATTTAAAATGTCATATTCATGTATATGTCGTGTGTAATGGCTTATGTTTACAAAATCAGGATAAAATAGCTGTTTTCAGCTTGCAAAAACATACAAAATGCTGTTTTCAAGTATTTAAACTGTCATATTCAAGTTTCTGTCGTGTATGATAGCTAATGTTGGTGAAAGCATGATAAAAATGCTGTTTTAAGCATGCAAAAGCATACAAAACACCGTTTTCAAGTATTTAAACTGTCATATTAATGTATATGTCGTGTGTAATGGCTTATGTTTGCAAAATCAAGATAAAATAGCTGTTTTCAGCTTGCAAAAACATACAAAATGCTGTTTTCAAGTATTTAAATTGTCATATTCATGTATATGTCGTGTGTAATGGCTAATGTTGGTGAAAGCAAGATAAAAATGCTGTTTTAAGCATGCAAAAGCATACAAAACACCGTTTTCAAGTATTTAAACTGTCATATTCATGTTTCTGTCGTGTATAATAGCTAATGTTGGTGAAAGCAAGATAAAAATGCTGGTTTAAGCATGCAAAAGCATACACAACACCGTTTTCAATTATTTAAAGTGTCAAATTCATGTTTCTGTCGTGTTTAATAGCTAATGTTGGTGAAAGCAATAAAAAAATTCTGTTTTAAGCATGCAAATGCATACAAAACACCGTTTTCAAGTATTTAAACTGTAATATTCATGTATATGTCGTGTGTAATGGCTTATGTTTGCAAAATCAAGATAAAATAGCTGTTTTCAACTTGCAGAAACATTCAAAATGCTGTTTTCAAGTATTTAAATTGTCATATTTATGTTTCCGTCGTGTATAATAGCTAATGTTGGAGAAAGCAAGATAAAAATGCCGTTTTAAACATGCAAAAGCATACAAAACACCGTTTTCAAGTATTTAAACTGTCATATTCATGTATATGCCGTGAGTAATAGCTTATGTTTGCAAAATCAAGATAAAATAGTTGTTTTCAGCTTGCAAAAACATACAAAATGCTATTTTCAAGTATTTAAACTGTCATATTCATGTTTCTGTCGTGTATAATAGCTAATGTTGGTAAAAGCAAGATAAAAATGCTCTTTTGAGCATGCAAAAGCATACAAAACACCGTTTTCAAGTATTTAAACTGTCATATTCATGTATATGTCGTGTGTAATGGCTTATGTATGCAAAATCAAGATAAAATAGTTGTTTTCAGCTTGCAGAAACATACAAAATGCTGTTTTCAAGTATTTAAACTGTCATATTCATGTTTCTGTCGTGTATAATAGCTAATGTTGGTGAAAGCAAGATAAAAATGCTATTTTAAGCATGCAAAAGCATACAAAACACCGTTTTCAAGTATTTAAACTGTTACATTCATGTATATGTCGTGTGTAATGGCTTATGTTTGCAAAATCAAAATAAAATATCTGTTTTTAGCTTGCAAAAACATACAAAATGCTGTTTTCAAGTATTTAAATTGTCATATTCATGTATATGTCCTGTGTAATGGCTAATGTTGGTGAAAGCAAGATAAAAATGCTGTTTTAAGCATGCAAGAGCATACAAAACACTGTTTTCAAGTATTTAAACTGTAATATTCATGTTTCTGCCGTGTATAATAGCTAATGTTGGTGAAAGCAAGATAAAAATGCTGTTTTAAACATGCAAAAGAATACAGAACACCGTTTTCAAGTATTTAAACTGTCATATTCATGTAATTGTCGTGTGTAATGGCTTATGTTTGCAAAATCAAGATAAAATAGCTGTTTTCAGCTTGCAAAAACATACAAAATGCGGTTTTCAAGTATTTAAACTGTTATATTCAAGTTTCTGTCGTGTATAATAGCTAATGTTGGTGAAAGCAAGATAAAAATGCTGTTTTAAGCATGCAAAAGCATACAAAACACCGTTTTTAAGTATTTAAACTGTCATATTAATGTATGTCGTGTGTAATGGCTTATGTTTGCAAAATCAAGATAAAATAGCTGTTTTCAGCTTGCAAAAACATACAAAATGCTGTTTTCAAGTATATAAATTGTCATATTCATGTATATGTCATGTGTAATGGCTAATGTTGGTGAAAGCAAGCTAAAAATGCTGTTTTAAGCATGCAAAAGCAAACAAAACACCGTTTTCAAGTATTTAAACTGTCATATTCATGTATATGTCGTGTGTAATGGCTTATGTTTGCAAAATCAAGACAAAATAACTGTTTTCAGCTTGCAAAAACATACAAAATGCTGTTTTCAAGTATTTAAATTGTCATATTCATGTTTCTGTCGTGTATAATAGCTAATGTTGGTAAAAGCAAGCTAAAAATGCTGTTTTAAACATGCAAAAGCAAACAAAACACCGTTTTCAAGTATTTAAACTGTCATATTCATGTATATGTCGTGTGTAATGGCTTATGTTTGCAAAATCAAGACAAAATAACTGTTTTCAGCTTGCAAAAACATACAAAATGCTGTTTTCAAGTATCTAAACTGTCATATTCATGTTTCTGTCGTGTATAATAGCTAATGTTGGTGAAAGCAAGATAAAAATGCGGTTTTAAGCATGCAAAAGCATACAAAACACCGTTTTTACGTATTTAAACTGTCATATTCATGTATATGTCGTGTGTAATGGCTTATGTTTGCAAAATTAAGATAAAAAAACTGTTTTTAGCTTGCAAAAACATACAAAATGCTGTTTTCAAGTATTTAAACTGCCATATTCATGTTTCTGTCGTGTAAATTAGCTAATGTTGGTGAAAGCAAGATAAAAATGCTGTTTTAAGCATGCAAAAGCATACAAAACACCGTTTTCAAGTATTTAAACTGTCATATTCATGCATATGCCATGTGTAATGGCTTATGTTTGCAAAATCAAGATAAAATAGTAGTTTTCTGCTTTCAAAAACTTACAAAATGCTGTTTTCAAGTATTTAAACTGTCATATTCATGTTTCTGTCGTGTATAATAGCGTATGTTGGTGAGAGCAAGATAAAAATGCTCTTTTAAGCATGCAAAAGCATACAAAACACCGTTTTCAAGTATTTAAACTGTCATATTCATGTATATGTCGTGTGTAATGGATTATGTTTGCAAAATCAAGATAAAATAGCTGTTTTCAGCTTGCAGAAACATACAAAATGCTGTTTTCAATTATTTAAACTGTCATATTCATGTTTCTGTCGTGTATAATAGCTAATGTTGGTGAAAGCAAGATAAAAATGCTGTTTTAAGCATGCAAAAGCATACAAAACACCGTTTTCAAGTATTTAAACTGTCACATATATGTATATGTCGTGTGTAATGGCTTATGTTTGCAAAATCAAGATAAAATAGCTGTTTTCAGCTTGCAAAAACATACAAAATGCTGTTTTCAAGTATTTAAATTGTCATATTCATGTATATGTCATGGGTAATGGCTAATGTTGGTGAAAGCATGATAAAAATGCTGTTTTAAGCATGCAAAAGCATACAAAACAAGGTTTTCAAGTATTTAAACTGTCATATTCATGTATAAGTCGTGTGTAATGGCTTATGTTTACAAAATCAAGATTAAATATCTATTTTCAGCTTGCAGAAACATACAAAATGCTGGTTTCAAGTATTTAAACTGTCATATTCATGTTTCTGTCGTGTATAATAGCTAATGTTGGTGAAAGCAAGATAAAAATGCTGTTTTAAGCATGCAAAAGCATACAAAACACCGTTTTCAAGTATTTAAACTGTCACATTTATGTATATGTCGTGTGTAATGGCTTATGTTTGCAAAATCAAGATAAAATAGCTGTTTTCAGCTTGCAAAAACATACAAAATGCTGTTTTCAAGTATTTAAATTGTCATATTCATGTATATGTCATGTGTAATGGCTAATGTTGGTGAAAGCAAGATAAAAATGCTGTTTTAAGCATGCAAAAGCATACAAAACACCGTTTTTAAGTAATTAAACTGTCATATTCATGTTTCTGTCGTGTATAATAGCTAATGTTGGAGAAAGCAAGATTAAAATGCTGTTTTAAGCATGCAAAAGCATACAAAACACCGTTTTCAAGAATTTAAACTGTCATATTCATGTATATGTCGTGTGTAATGGATTATGTTTGCAAAATCAAGATAAAATAGCTGTTTTCAGCTTGCAGAAACATACAAAATGCTGTTTTCAAGTATTTAAACTGTCATATTCATGTTTCTGTCGTGTATAATAGCTAATGTTGGTGAAAGCAAGATAAAAATGCTGTTTTAAGCATGCAAAAGCATACAAAACACCGTTTTCAAGTATTTAAACTGTCATATTCATGTTTCTGTCGTGTATAATAGCTAATGTTGGTGATAGCAAGATAAAAATGCTGGTTTAAGCATGCAAAAGCATACAAAACACCGTTTTCAAGTATTTAAACTGTCATATTCATGTATATGTCGTGTGTAATGGCTTATGTTTGCAAAATCAAGATAAAATAGCTGTTTTCAGCTTGCAAAAACATACAAAATGCTGTTTTCAAGTATTTAAATTGTCATATTCATGTTTCTGTCGTGTATAATAGCTAATGTTGGTGAAAGCAAGCTTAAAATGCTGTTTTAAGCATGCAAAAGCAAACAAAACACCGTTTTCAAGTATTTAAACTGTCATATTCATGTATATGTCGTGTGTAATGGCTTATGTTTGCAAAATCAAGATAAAATAACTGTTTTCAGCTTGCAAAAACATAAAAAATGCTGTTTTCAAGTATTTTAACTGTCATATTCATGTTTCTGTCGTGTATAATAGCTAATGTTGGTGAAAGCAAGATAAAAATGCTGTTTTAAGCATGCAAAAGCATACAAAACACCGTTTTTACGTATTTAAACTGTCATATTCATGTATATGTCGTGTGTAATGTCTTATGTTTGCAAAATTAAGATAAAAAAGCGGTTTTCAGCTTGCAAAAACATACAAAATGCTGTTTTTAAGTATTTAAACTGCCATATTCATGTTTCTGTCGTGTAAATTAGCTAATGTTGGTGAAAGCAAGATAAAAATGCTGTTTTAAGCATGCAAAAGCATACAAAACACCGTTTTCAAGTATTTAAACTGCCATATTCATGCATATGCCATGTGTAATGGCTTATGTTTGCAAAATCAAGATAAAATAGTTGTTTTCAGCTTGCAAAAACTTACAAAATGCTGTTTTCAGTATTTAAACTGTCATATTCATGTTTCTGTCGTGTATAATAGCGTATGTTGGTGAAAGAAAGATAAAATTGCTCTTTTAAGCATGCAAAAGCATACAAAACACCGTTTTCAAGTATTTAAACTGTCATATTCATGTATATGTCGTGTGTAATGGATTATGTTTGCAAAATCAAGATAAAATAGCTGTTTTCAGCTTGCAGAAACATACAAAATGCTGTTTTCAAGTATTTAAACTGTCATATTCATGTTTCTGTCGTGTATAATAGCTAATGTTGGTGAAAGCAAGATAAAAATGCTGTTTTAAGCATGCAAAAGCATACAAAACACCGTTTTCAAGTATTTAAAACTGTCATATTCATGTATATGTCGTGTGTAATGGCTTATGTTTACAAAATCAAGATAAAATATCTGTTTTCAGCTTGCAGAAACATACAAAATGCTGGTTTCAAGTATTTAAACTGCCATATTCATGTTTCTGTCGTGTATAATAGCTAATGTTGGTGAAAGCAAGATAAAAATGCTGTTTTAAGCATGCAAAAGCATACAAAACACCGTTTTTAAGTATTTAAACTGTCATATTCATGTTTCTGTCGTGTATAATAGCTATTGTTGGTGATAGCAAGATAAAAATGCTGGTTTAAGCATGCAAAAGCATACAAAACACAGTTTTCAAGTATTTAAAGTGTCAAATTCATGTTTCTGTCGTGTTTAATAGCTAATGTTGGTGAAAGCAATATAAAAATTCTGTTTTAAGCATGCAAAAGCATACAAAACACCGTTTTCAAGTATTTAAACTGTCATATTCATTTATATGTCGTGTGTAATGGCTTATGTTTGCAAAATCAAGATAAAATAGCTGTTTTCAACTAGCAAAAACATACAAAATGCTGTTTTCAAGTATTTAAATTGTCATATTCATGTTTCTGTCGTGTATAAAAGCTAATGTTGGTGAAAGCAAGATAAAAATGCTGTTTTAAGCATGCAAAAGCATACAAAACACCGTATTTAAGTAATTAAACTGTCATATTCATGTTTCTGTCGTGTATAATAGCTAATGTTGGAGAAATCAACATAAAAATGCTGTTTTAAGCATACAAAACACCGTTTTCAAGAATTTAATTTGTCATATCCATGTATATGTCGTGTGTAATGGATTATGTTTGCAAAATCAAGATAAAATAGCTGTTTTCAGCTTGCAGAAACATACAAAATGCTGTTTTCAAGTATTTAAACTGTCATATTCATGTTTCTGTCGTGTATAATAGCTAATGTTGGTGAAAGCAAGATAAAAATGCTGTTTTAAGCATGCAAAAGCATACAAAACACCGTTTTCAAGTATTTAAACTGTCACATTCATGTATATGTCGTGTGTAATGGCTTATGTTTGCAAAATCAGGATAAAATAGCTGTTTTCAGCTTGCAAAAACATACAAAATGCTGTTTTCAAGTATTTAAATTGTCATATTCATGTATATGTCATGTGTAATGGCTAATGTTGGTGAAAGCATGATAAAAATGCTGTTTTAAGCATGCAAAAGCATACAAAACACCGTTTTCAAGTATTTAAACTGTCATATTCATGTATATGTCGTGTGTAATGGCTTATGTTTGCAAAATCAAGATAAAATAGCTGTTTTCAGCTTGCAAAAACATACAAAATGCTGTTTTCAAGTATTTAAACTGTCATATTCATGTTTCTGTCGTGTATAATAGCTAATGTTGGTGAAAGCAAGATAAAAATGCTGTTTTAAGCATGCAAAAGCATACAAAACAAGGTTTTCAAGTATTTAAACTGTCATATTCATGTATATGTCGTATGTAATGTCTTATGTTTACAAAATCAAGATAAAATATCTGTTTTCAGCTTGCAAAAACATACAAAATGCTGTTTTCAAGTATTTAAACTGTCATATTTATGTTTCTGTCGTGTATAATAGCTAATGTTGGTGAAAGCAAGATAAAATTGCTGTTTTAAGCATGCAAAAGCATACAAAACACCGTTTTCAAGTATTTAAACTGTCACATTCATGTATATGTCGTGTGTAATGGCTTATGTTTGCAAAATCAAGATAAAATAGCTGTTTTCAGCTTGCAGAAACATACAAAATGCTGTTTTCAAGTATTTAAACTGTCATATTCATGTTTCTGTCGTGTATAATAGCTAATGTTGGTGAAAGCAAGATAAAAATGCTGTTTTAAGCATGCAAAGGCATACAAAACACCGTTTTCAAGTATTTAAAACTGTCATATTCATGTATATGTCGTGTGTAATGGCTTATGTTTACAAAATCAAGATAAAATATCTGTTTTCAGCTTGCAGAAACATACAAAATGCTGGTTTCAAGTATTTAAACTGCCATATTCATGTTTCTGTCGTGTATAATAGCTAATGTTGGTGAAAGCAAGATAAAAATGCTGTTTTAAGCATGCAAAAGCATACAAAACACCGTTTTTAAGTATTTAAACTGTCATATTCATGTTTCTGTCGTGTATAATAGCTATTGTTGGTGATAGCAAGATAAAAATGCTGGTTTAAGCATGCAAAAGCATACAAAACACAGTTTTCAAGTATTTAAAGTGTCATATTCATGTTTCTGTCGTGTTTAATAGCTAATGTTGGTGAAAGCAATATAAAAATTCTGTTTTAAGCATGCAAAAGCATACAAAACACCGTTTTCAAGTATTTAAACTGTCATATTCATTTATATGTCGTGTGTAATGGCTTATGTTTGCAAAATCAAGATAAAATAGCTGTTTTCAACTAGCAAAAACATACAAAATGCTGTTTTCAAGTATTTAAATTGTCATATTCATGTTTCTGTCGTGTATAAAAGCTAATGTTGGTGAAAGCAAGATAAAAATGCTGTTTTAAGCATGCAAAAGCATACAAAACACCGTATTTAAGTAATTAAACTGTCATATTCATGTTTCTGTCGTGTATAATAGCTAATAGATGGGTTGTTTCTCGACTG
>CAWWDY010000869.1:0-43509 GCA_963942605.1 Poecilus cupreus | reverse complement strand
TATTCAGGTATATGTCGTGTGTAATGGCTTATGTTTGCAAAATCAAGATAAAATAGCTGTTTTCAGCTTGCAAAAAACATACAAAATGCTGTTTTCAAGTATTTAAACTTTCATATTCATGTATATGTCGTGTGTAACGGCTTATGTTTGCAAAATCAAGATATAATAGCTGTTTTCAGCTTGCAAAAACATACAAAATGCTGTTTTCAAGTATATAAACTGTCATATTAATGTATATGTCGTGTGTAATGGCTTATGTTTGCAAAATCAAGATAAAATATCTGTTTTCAGCTTGCAAAAACCTACAAAATGCTGTTTTCAAGTATTTAGACTGTCATATTCATGTATATGTAGTGTGTAATGGCTTATGTTTGCAAAATCAAGATAAAATAGCTGTTTTCAGCTTGCAAAAACATACAAAATGCTGTTTTCAAGTA
The DNA here is from genome assembly GCA_963942605.1 of Poecilus cupreus. Lineage (NCBI taxonomy): Eukaryota > Metazoa > Arthropoda > Insecta > Coleoptera > Carabidae > Poecilus > Poecilus cupreus. The sequence continues at coordinate 43,072 of CAWWDY010000869.1, read as the reverse complement.
TTTAAACTTTCATATTCATGTTTCTGTCGTGTATAATAGCTAATTTTGGTGAAAGCAAGATAAAAATGCTGTTTTAAGCATGCAAAAGCATACAAAACACCGTTTTCAAGTATTTAAACTGTCATATTCATGTTTCTGTCGTGTATAATAGCTAATGTTGGTGAAAGCAAGATAAAAATGCTGTTTTAAGCATGCAAAATCATACAAAACACCGTTTTCAAGTATTTAAACTGTCATATTCATGTATATGTTGTGAGTAATGGCTTATGTTTGCAAAATCAAGATAAAATAGCTGCTTTCAGCTTGCAAAAACATACAAAATGCTGTTTTCAAGTATTTAAATTGTCATATTCATGTTTCTGTCGTGTATAATAGCTAATGTTGGTGAAAACAAGATAAAAATTCTGTTTTAAGCATGCAAAAGCATACAAAACACCGTTTTCAAGTATTTAAACTGTCATATTCATGTATATGTCGTGAGTAATGGCTTATGTTTGCAAAATCAAGATAAAATAGCTGCTTTCAGCTTGCAAAAACATACAAAATGCTGTTTTCAAGTATTTAAACTGTCATATTCATGTTTCTGTCGTGTACAATAGCTAATGTTGGTGAAAGTAAGATAAAAATGCTGTTTTAAGCATGCATAAGCATACAAAACACCGTTTTTAAGTATTAAACTGTCATATTCATGTATATGTCGTGTGTAATGGCTTATGTTTGTAAAATTAAGATAAAATAGCTGTTTTCAGCTTTCAAAACATACAAAATGCTGATTTCAAGTATTTAAACTGTCATATTCATGTATATGTCATGTGTAATGGCTTATGTTTGCAAAATCAAGATAAAATAGCTGTTTTCAGCATGCAAAAACATACAAAATGCTGTTTTCAAGTATTTAAACTGTCATATTCATGTTTCTGTCGTGTATAATAGCTAATTTTGGTGAAAGTAAGATAAAAATGCTGTTTTAAGCATGCATAAGCATACAAAACACCGTTTTCAAGTATTTAAATTTTTTTTATTTAAATCAAGATAAAATAGCTCTTTTCAGCTTGCAAAAACATACAAAATGCTGTTTTGAAGTATTTAAACTGTCATATTCATGTTTCTGTCGTGTATAATAGCTAATGTTGGTGAATGCAAGATAAAAATGCTGTTTTAAGCATGCAAAAGCATACAAAACACCGTTTTCAAGTATTTAAACGGTCATATTCAGGTATATGTCGTGGGTAATGGCTTATGTTTGCAAAATCAAGATAAAAAAGCTGTTTTCAGCTTGCAAAAACATACAAAATGCTGTTTTCAAGTATTTAAACTTTCATATTCATGTATATGTCGTGTGTAACGGCTTATGTTTGCAAAATCAAGATATAATAGCTGTTTTCAGCTTGCAAAAACATACAAAATGCTGTTTTCAAGTATTTAAACTGTCATATTCATGTTTCTGTCGTGTATAATAGCTAATTTTGGTGAAAGTAAGATAAAAATGCTGTTTTAAGCATGCATAAGCATACAAAACACCGTTTTAAAGTATTTAAATTTTTTTTATTTAAATCAAGATAAAATAGCTGTTTTCAGCTTGCAAAAACATACAAAATGCTGTTTTCAAGTGTTTAAACTGTCATATTTATGTTTCTGTCGTGTATAATAGCTAATTTTGGTGAAAGCAAGATAAAAATGCTGCTTTAAGCATGCAAAAGCATACAAAACACCGTTTTCAAGTATTTAAACTGTCATATTCATGTTTCTGTCGTGTATAATAGCTAATGTTGGTGAAAGAAAGATAAAAATGCTGTTTTAAGCATGCATAAGCATACAAAACACCGTTTTCAAGTATTTAAACTGTCATATTCATGTATATGTCGTGTGTAATGGCTTATGTTTGAAAAATCAAGATAAAATAGCTGTTTTCAGCTTGCAAAAACATACAAAATGCTGTTTTCAAGTATTTAAATTGTCATATTCATGTTTCTGTCGTGTATAATAGCCAATGTTGGTGAAAACAAGATAAAAATGCTGATTTATGCATGCAAAAGCATACAAAACACCGTTTTCAGGTATTTAAACTGTCATATTCATGTATATGTCGTGAGTAATGGCTTATGTTTGCAAAATCAAGATAAAATAGCTGCTTTCAGCTTGCAAAAACTTACAAAATGCTGTTTTCAAGTATTTAAACTGTCATATTCATGTTTCTGTCGTGTACAATAGCTAATGTTGGTAAAAGTAAGATAAAAATGCTGTTTTAAGCATGCATAAGCATACAAAACACGGTTTTCAAGTATTTAAACTGTCATATTCATGTACATGTTGTGTGTAATGGCTTATGTTTGTAAAATTAAGATAAAATAGCTGTTTTCAGTTTGCAAAAACATACAAAATGCTGTTTTCAAGTATTTAAACTGTCATATTCATGCATATGTAGTGTGTAATGGCTCATGTTTGAAAAATCAAGATAAAATAGCTGTTTTCAGCTTGCAAAAACATACAAAATGCTGTTTTCAGGTATTTAAACTGTCATATTCATGTAAATGTCGTGTGTAATGTCTTATGTATGCAAAATCAAGATAAAATAGCTGTTTTCAGCTTGCAAAAACATACAAAATGCTGTTTTTATGTATTTAAACTGTCATATTCATGTTTCTGTCGTGTATAATAGCTAATTTTGGTGAAAGCAAGATAAAAATGCTGTTTTAAGCATGCAAAAGCATACAAAACACAGTTTTCAAGTATTTAAACTGTCATATTTATGTTTCTGTCGTGTATAATAGCTAATGTTGTTGAAAGCAAGATAAAAATGCTGTTTTAAGCATGCAAAAGCATACAAAACACCGTTTTCAAGTATTTAAACTGTCATATTCATGTTTCTGTCGAGTATAATAGCTGATGTTGGTGAAAGCAAGATAAAAATGCTGTTATAAACATGCAAAAGCGCACAAAACACCGTTTTTAAGTATTTTAACTGTCATATTCATGTATATGTCGTGTGTAATGGCTTAAGTTTGCAAAATTAAGATAAAATAGCTGTTTTCAGCTTGCAAAAACATACAAAATGCTGTTTTCAAGTATTTAAACTGTCATATTCATGTTTCTGTCGTGTATAATAGCTAATGTTGGTGAAAGCAAGATAAAAATGCTGTTTTAAGCATGCAAAAGCATACAAAACACCGTTTTCAAGTATTTAAACTGTCATATTCAGGTATTTGTCGTGTGTAATGGCTAATGTTTGCAAAATCAAGATAAAATAGCTGTTTTCAGCTTGCAAAAACATACAAAATGTTGTTTTCAAGTATTTAAACTGTTATATTCATGTATATGTCGTGTGTAATGGCTCATGTTTGCAAAATCAAGATAAAATAGCTGTTTTCAGCTTGCAAAAACATACAAAATGCTGTTTTCAAGTATTTAAACTGTCATATTCATGTATATGTCGTGTGTAATGGCTTATGTTTGCAAAATCAAGATAAAATAGCTGTTTTCAGCTTGCAAAAACATACAAAATGCTGTTTTCAGGTATTTAAACTGTCATATTCATGTATATGTCGTGTATAATAGCTATTGTTGGTGAAAACAAGATAAAAATGCAATTTTAAGCATGCAAAAATATACAAAACACCTTTTCAAGTATTTAAACTGTCATATTCATGTAAATGTCGTGTGTAATGGCTTATGTTTGCAAAATCAAGATAAAATAGCTGTTTTCAGCTTGCAAAAACATACAAAATGCTGTTTTCAAGTATTTAAACTGTCATATTCATGTGTAACAGCTACCCTGCACTAAGTGCCAATGAGTACTGACAAGTGTTTATTTTACTTGACCGAAATATTAATCAAAATATTAGAAAATTAATCAATTAATCGACCAAGGGTAGCGAAAATACGCCGGCCACCACAGAACAGTTATAACTCCGTTCTGAAGAGTTAAATATTCGAGAAAATACTTACGTCGTTAATTACTGGGCAGGACAAGGCTCACTAAATAATCTCAACACTAAACTTGGATGTAAGGCAGTATAAATGAAAATCAAATTCTCAAAACAATAACAATTTACTAACAAAAAATAAAAATAGAAAAATCCCAATAAACAGGTTACAAAATTATTAAACTAATTTGCTCAACTCGACACGATCAACCACAGTTTACCTACTTGAACCTATCATCAAAATTAGAATATGCTATCACCGCAACGTACGTACAAGTACAAATATCAAATTATCAATCTACTTACAGTTCATTCCTTCGCTGACTGCCGTTCTCACGTGCACTGGTACGCGAACATAAACGCACAATTAATCAAGAGATTCAAGATAATCTAACTTAGCATTAGCAACTTAACCCGAAATTTACTTGATTCAAACTGGACTTTAGTTTAGACTTCGCAACTTAATCTGAACACAAACAACTCAATTCGACTGTACTCGATAAATAAAATAATCTATTCTCAAAACGCAACAACAAATATCTTTCAAGAAAAACTTTACCCAATATTCAACTATTTACTCACAACTCTAAAAGCGGCAGGAGATGAACACAAACTTGTAAACTGTTTCGATCAGTGTCTAAAACAAGACTGTCGAAGTGAAATCACACATGAACACTCGATGGGTGATTTTACCCCCACTTAACTTAACTTGAGCATCTTAAAACTACTTCACAATTGGCTAAACAGTTCTTTAACAAAATCTAAATGGTCAAGTGATTCTAGATTTCTCGGGGTTGGAAGGGTGCGGAACTTGACAAACCTTTTAACGGACCTTTTACTTCTAAGAACTGAATCTTCGGAAATCTTAACAATCACTAACCCGCCAAAACCGCCTTCGCTTCCTTAGCAATAATCATAAATAACTTACTCTTTACTTGAACCCGACTTTACTTGACATCTGTCACATAACTTTAAACGACAATTAACTAAAATTCTCTAAACTGTAATACAATGGGAAAGCGATTTTTGAAGCGTTACAAATCTCTAAAAAAATATCTATACACTAGCCGGATGGCGCACAGCATGCCTTTTTCTGGTTTTAGGCACGAAATCTCATCTTCTTCTAGTTGAACACAAAATGCGTGTTACACATGTTTCTGTCGTGTATAATAGCTAATTTTGGTGAAAGCAAGATAAAAATGCTGCTTTAAGCATGCAAAAGCATACAAAACACCGTTTTCAAGTATTTAAACTGTCATATTCATGTTTCTGTCGTGTATAATAGCTAATGTTGGTGAAAGCAAGATAAAAATGCTGTTTTAAGCATGCATAAGCATACAAAACATCGTTTTCAAGTATTTAAACTGTCATATTCATGTATATGTCGTGTGTAATGGCTTATGTTTGCAAAATCAAGATAAAATAGCTGTTTTCAGCTTGCAAAAACATACAAAATTCAGTTTTCAAGTATTTAAATTGTCATATTCTTGTTTCTGTCGTGTATAATAGCTAATGTTGGTGAAAACAAGACAAAAATGCTGTTTTAAGCATGCAAAAGCATACAAAACACCGTTTTCAAGTATTTAAACTGTCATATTCATGTATATGTCGTGAATAATATCTTATGTTTGCAAAATCAAGATAAAATAGCTGTTTTCAGCTTGCAAAAACATACAAAATGCTGTTTTCAAGTATTTAAACTGTCATATTCATGTTTCTGTCGTGTACAATAGCTAATGTTGGTGAAAGTAAGATAAAAATGCTGTTTTAAGCATGCAAAAGAGTACAAAACACCGTTTTTAAGTATTTTAACTGTCTTATTCAAGTATATGTCGTGTGTAATGGCTTATGTTTGCAAAATCAAGATAAAGTAGCTGTTTTCAGCTTGCAAAAACATACAAAATGCTGATTTCAAGTACTTACACTGTCATATTCATGTTTCTGTCGTGTACAAAAGCTAATGTTGGTAAAAGCAAGATAAAAATGCTGTTTTAAGCATGCAAAAGCATACAAAACACCGTTTTCAAGTATTTAAACTGTCATATTCATGTATATGTCGTGTGTAATGGCTTATGTTTGCAAAATCAAGATAAAATAGCTGTTTTCAGCTTGCAAAAACATACAAAATGCTGTTTTCAAGTATTTAAACTGTCATATTCATGTTTCTGTCGTGTATAATAGCTAATGTTGGTGAAAGCAAGATAAAAATTCTGTTTTAAGCATGCAAGAGCATACAAAACACCGTTTGCAAGTATTTAAACTGTCATATTCAGGTATATGTCGTGTGTAATGGCTTGTGTTTGTAAAATCAAGATAAAATAGCTGTTTTCAGCTTGCAAAAACATACAAAATGCTGTTTTCAAGTATTTAAACTGTCATATTCATGTTTCTGTCGTGTATAATAGCTAATGTTGGTGAAAGCAGGATAAAAATGCTGTTTTAAGCATGCAAAAGCATACAAAACACCGTTTTCAAGTATTTAAACTCTCATATTCAGGTATATGTCGTGTGTAATGGCTTATGTTTGCAAAATCAAGATAAATTAGCTGTTTTCACCTTGCAAAAACATACAAAATGCTGTTTTCAAGTATTTAAACTTTCATATTCATGTATATGTCGTGTGTAACGGCTTATGTTTGCAAAATCAAGATAAAATAGCTGTTTTCAGCTTGCAAAAAACATACAAAATGCTGTTTTCAAGTATTTAAACTGTCATATTCATGTATATGTCATGTGTAATGGCTTATGTTTGCAAAATCAAGATAAAATATCTGTTTTCAGCTTGCAAAAACAAACAATATGCTGTTTTCAAGTATTTAAACTGTCATATTCATGTATATGTAGTGTGTAATGGCTTATGTTTGCAAAATCAAGATAAAATAGCTGTTTTCAGCTTGCAAAAACATACAAAATGCTGTTTTCAGGTATTTAAACTGTCATATTCATGTATATGTCGTGTGTAATGGCTTATGTTTGCAAAATCAAGATAAAATAGCTGTTTTCAGCTTGCAAAAACATACAAAATGCTGTTTTCAAGTATTTAAACTGTCATATTCATGTTTCTGTCGTGTATAATAGCTAATTTTGGTGAAAGCAAGATAAAAATGCTGCTTTAAGCATGCAAAAGCATACAAGACACCGTTTTCAAGTATTTAAACTGTCATATTCATGTTTCTGTCGTGTATAATAGCTAATGTTGGTGAAAGCAAGATAAAAATGCTGTTTTAAGCATGCATAAGCATACAAAACACCGTTTTCAAGTGTTTAAACTGTCATATTCATGTATATGTCGTGTGTAATGGCTTATGTTTGCAAAATCAAGATAAAATAGCTGTTTTCAGCTTGGAAAAACATACAAAATGCTGTTTTCAAGTATTTAAATTGTCATATTCATGTTTCTGTCGTGTTTAATAGCTAATGTTGGTGAAAACAAGATAAAAATGCTGTTTAAAGCATGCAAAAGCATACAAAACACCGTTTTCAAGTATTTAAACTGTCATATTCATGTATATGTCGTGAGTAATGGCTTATGTTTGTAAAATCAAGATAAAATAGCTGTTTTCAGCTTGCAAAAACATACAAAATGCTGTTTTTAAGTATTTAAACTATCATATTCATGTATATGTCGTGTGTAATGGCTTATGTTTGCAAAATCAAAATAAAATAGCTGCTTTCAGCTTGCAAAAACATACAAAATGCTGTTTTTAAGTATTTAAACTGTCATATTCATGATTCTGTCGTGTACAATAACTAATAATGTTGGTGAAAGTAAGATAAAAATGCTGTTTTAAGCATGCATAAGCATACAAAACACCGTTTTCAAGTAATAAAACTGTCATATTCATGTATATGTCGTGTGTAATGGCTTCTGTTTGTAAAATCAAGATAAAATAGCTGTTTTCAGCTTGCAAAAACATACAAAATGCTGTTTTTAAGTATTTAAACTGTCATATTCATGTATATGTCGTGTGTAATGGCTTATGTTTGCAAAATCAAGATAAAAAAGCTGTTTTCAGCTTGCAAATCATACAAAATGCTGGTTTCAAGTATTTAAACTGTCATATTCATGTTTCTGTCGTGTATAATAGCTAATTTTGGTGAAAGCAAGATAAAAATGATGTTTTAAGCATGCAAAAGCATACAAAACACCGTTTTCAAGTATTTAAACTGTCATATTCATGTTTCTGTCGTGTATAATAGCTAATGTTGGTGAAAGCAAGATAAAAATGCTGTACTAAGCATACAAAAGCATACAAAACACCGTTTTCAAGTATTTAAACTGTCATATTCATGTATATGTCGTGTGTAATGGCTTATGTTTGTAAAATCAAGATAAAATAGCTGTTTTCAGCTTGCAAAAACATACAAAATGCTGGTTTCAAGTATTTAAACTGTCATATTCATGTTTCTGTCGTGTATAATAGCTAATTTTGGTGAAAGCAAGATAAAAATGCTGTTTTAAGCATGCAAAAGCATACAAAACACCGTTTTCAAGTATTTAAACTGTCATATTCATGTATCTGTCGTGTATAATAGCTAATGTTGGCGAAAGCAAGATAAAAATGCTGTTTTAAGCATGCAAAAGCATACAATACACCGTTTTCAAGTATTTTAACTGTCATATTCATGTATGTGTCGTGTGTAATGGCTTATGTTTGCAAAATCAAGATAAAATAGCTGTTTTCAGCTTGCAAAAACATACAAAATGCTGTTTTCAAGTATTTAAACTGTCATATTCATGTTTCTGTCGTGTATAATAGCTAATTTTGGTGAAAGCAAGATAAAAATGCTGCTTTAAGCATGCAAAAGCATACAAAACACCGTTTTCAAGTATTTAAACTGTCATATTCATGTTTCTGTCGTGTATAATAGCTAATGTTGGTGAATGCTAGATAAAAATGCTGTTTTAAGCATGCATAAGCATACAAAACACCGTTTTCAAGTGTTTAAACTGTCATATTCATGTATATGTCGTGTGTAATGGCTTATGTTTGCAAAATCAAGATAAAATAGCTGTTTTCAGCTTGGAAAAACATACAAAATGCTGTTTTCAAGTATTTAAATTGTCATATTCATGTTTCTGTCGTGTTTAATAGCTATTGTTGGTGAAAACAAGATAAAAATGCTGTTTTAAGCATGCAAAAGCATACAAAACACCGTTTTCAAGTATTTAAACTGTCATATTCATGTATATGTCGTGAGTAATGGCTTATGTTTGTAAAATCAAGATAAAATAGCTGTTTTCAGCTTGCAAAAACATACAAAATGCTGTTTTTAAGTATTTAAACTATCATATTCATGTATATGTCGTGTGTAATGGCTTATGTTTACAAAATCAAAATAAAATAGCTGCTTTCAGCTTGCAAAAACATACAAAATGCTGTTTTTAAGTATTTAAACTGTCATATTCATGATTCTGTCGTGTACAATAGCTAATAATGTTGGTGAAAGTAAGATAAAAATGCTGTTTTAAGCATGCATAAGCATACAAAACACCGTTTTCAAGTAATAAAACTGTCATATTCATGTATATGTCGTGTGTAATGGCTTCTGTTTGTAAAATCAAGATAAAATAGCTGTTTTCAGCTTGCAAAAACATACAAAATGCTGTTTTTAAGTATTTAAACTGTCGTATTCATGTATATGTCGTGTGTAATGGCTTATGTTTGCAAAATCAAGATAAAAAAGCTGTTTTCAGCTTGCAAATCATACAAAATGCTGGTTTCAAGTATTTAAACTGTCATATTCATGTTTCTGTCGTGTATAATAGCTAATTTTGGTGAAAGCAAGATAAAAATGATGTTTTAAGCATGCAAAAGCATACAAAACACCGTTTTCAAGTATTTAAACTGTCATATTCATGTTTCTGTCGTGTATAATAGCTAATGTTGGTGAAAGCAAGATAAAAATGCTGTACTAAGCATGCAAAAGCATACAAAACACCGTTTTCAAGTATTTAAACTGTCATATTCATGTATATGTCGTGTGTAATGGCTTATGTTTGTAAAATCAAGATAAAATAGCTGTTTTCAGCTTGCAAAAACATACAAAATGCTGGTTTCAAGTATTTAAACTGTCATATTCATGTTTCTGTCGTGTATAATAGCTTATTTTGGTGAAAGCAAGATAAAAATGCTGTTTTAAGCATGCAAAAGCATACAAAACACCGTTTTCAAGTATTTAAACTGTCATATTCATGTATCTGTCGTGTATAATAGCTAATGTTGGCGAAAGCAAGATAAAAATGCTGTTTTAAGCATGCAAAAGCATACAATACACCGTTTTCAAGTATTTTAACTGTCATATTCATGTATATGTCGTGCGTAATGGCTTATGTTTGCAAAATCAAGATAAAATAGCTGTTTTCAGCTTGCAAAAACATACAAAATGCTGTTTTCAAGTATTTAAACTGTCATATTTATGTTTCTGTCGTGTATAATAGCTAATGTTGGTGAAAGCAAGATAAAAATGCTGTTTTAAGCATGCAAAAGCATACAAAACACCGTTTTCAAGTATTTAAACTGTCATATTCAGGTATATGTCGTGTGTAATGACTTATGTTTGCAAAATCAAGATAAAATAGCTGTTTTCAGCTTGCAAAAACATACAAAATGCTGTTTTCAAGTATTTAAACTGTCATATTTATGTTTCTGTCGTGTATAATAGCTAATGTTGGTGAAAGCAAGATAAAAATGCTGTTTTAAGCATGCAAAAGCATACAAAACACCGTTTTCAAGTATTTAAACTGTCATATTCAGGTATATGTCGTGTGTAATGGCTTATGTTTGCAAAATCAAGATAAAATAGCTGTTTTCAGCTTGCAAAAACATACAAAATGCTGTTTTCAAGTATTTAAATTGTCATATTCATGTTTCTGTCGTGTATAATAGCCAATGTTGGTGAAAACAAGATAAAAATGCTGATTTATGCATGCAAAAGCATACAAAACACCGTTTTCAGGTATTTAAACTGTCATATTCATGTATATGTCGTGAGTAATGGCTTATGTTTGCAAAATCAAGATAAAATAGCTGCTTTCAGCTTGCAAAAACATACAAAATGCTGTTTTCAAGTATTTAAACTGTCATATTCATGTTTCTGTCGTGTACAATAGCTAATGTTGGTAAAAGTAAGATAAAAATGCTGTTTTAAGCATGCATAAGCACACAAAACACGGTTTTCAAGTTTTTAAACTGTCATATTCATGTATATGTCGTGTGTAATGGCTTATGTTTGTAAAATTAAGATAAAATAGCTGTTTTCAGCTTGCAAAAACATACAAAATGCTGTTTTCAAGTATTTAAACTGTCATATTCATGTATATGTCGTGTGTAATGGCTTATGTTTGCAAAATCAAGATAAAATAGCTGTTTTCAGCTTGCAAAAACATACAAAATGCTGTTTCCAAGTATTTCAACTGTCATATTCATGTTTCTGTCGTGTACAATAGCTAATGTTGGTGAAAGGAAGATAAAAATGCTGTTTTAAGCATGCAAAAGCATACAAAACACCTTTTTCAAGTATTTAAACTGTCATATTCAGGTATATGTCGTGTTTAATGGCTTATGTTTGCAAAATCAAGATAAAATATCTGTTTTCAACTTGCAAAAACATACAAAATGCTGTTTTCAAGTATTTAAACTGTCATATTCATGTATATGTAGTGTGTAATGGCTCATGTTTGCAAAATCAAGATAAAATAGCTGTTTTCAGCTTGCAAAAACATACAAAATGCTGTTTTCAGGTATTTAAACTGTCATATTCATGTAAATGTCGTGTGTAATAGCTTATGTATGCAAAATCAAGATAAAATAGCTGTTTTCAGCTTGCAAAAACATACAAAATGCTGTTTTCATGTATTTAAACTGTCATATTCATGTTTCTGTCGTGTATAATAGCTAATTTTGGTGAAAGCAAGATAAAAATGCTGTTTTAAGCATGCAAAAGCATACAAAACAAAGTTTTCAAGTATTTAAACTGTCATATTTATGTTTCTGTCGTGTATAATAGCTAATGTTGGTGAAAGCAAGATAAAAATGCTGTTTTAAGCATGCAAAAGCATACAAAACACCGTTTTCAAGTATTTAAACTGTCATATTCATGTTTCTGTCGAGTATAATAGCTGATGTTGGTGAAAGCAAGATAAAAATGCTGTTATAAACATGCAAAAGCGCACAAAACACCGTTTTTAAGTATTTTAACTGTCATATTCATGTATATGTCGTGTGTAATGGCTTAAGTTTGCAAAATTAGGATAAAATAGCTGTTCTCAGCTTGCAAAAACATACAAAATGCTGTTTTCAAGTATATAAACTGTCATATTCATGTTTCTGTCGTGTACAATAGCTAATGTTTGGTGAAAGCAAGATAAAAATGCTGTTTTAAGCATGCAAAAGCATACAAAACACCGTTTTCAAGTATTTAAACTGTCATATTCATGTATATGTCGTGTGTAATGGCTTATGTTTGCAAAATCAAGATAAAATAGCTGTTTTCAGCTTGCAAAAACATACAAAATGCTGTTTTCAAGTATTTAAACTGTCATATTCATGTTTTTCTCGTGTATAATAGCTAATGTTGGTGAAAGCAAGATAAAAATGCTGTTTTAAGCATGCAAAAGCATACAAAACACCGTTTTCAAGTATTTAAACTGTCATATTCAGGTATTTGTCGTGTGTAATGGCTAATGTTTGCAAAATCAAGATAAAATAGCTGTTTTCAGCTTGCAAAAACATACAAAATGCTGTTTTCAAGTATTTAAACTGTCATATTCAGGTATATGTCGTGTTTAATGGCTTATGTTTGCAAAATCAAGATAAAATATCTGTTTTCAACTTGCAAAAACATACAAAATGCTGTTTTCAAGTATTTAAACTGTCATATTCATGTATATGTAGTGTGTAATGGCTCATGTTTGCAAAATCAAGATAAAATAGCTGTTTTCAGCTTGCAAAAACATACAAAATGCTGTTTTCAGGTATTTAAACTGTCATATTCATGTAAATGTCGTGTGTAATAGCTTATGTATGCAAAATCAAGATAAAATAGCTGTTTTCAGCTTGCAAAAACATACAAAATGCTGTTTTCATGTATTTAAACTGTCATATTCATGTTTCTGTCGTGTATAATAGCTAATTTTGGTGAAAGCAAGATAAAAATGCTGTTTTAAGCATGCAAAAGCATACAAAACAAAGTTTTCAAGTATTTAAACTGTCATATTTATGTTTCTGTCGTGTATAATAGCTAATGTTGGTGAAAGCAAGATAAAAATGCTGTTTTAAGCATGCAAAAGCATACAAAACACCGTTTTCAAGTATTTAAACTGTCATATTCATGTTTCTGTCGAGTATAATAGCTGATGTTGGTGAAAGCAAGATAAAAATGCTGTTATAAACATGCAAAAGCGCACAAAACACCGTTTTTAAGTATTTTAACTGTCATATTCATGTATATGTCGTGTGTAATGGCTTAAGTTTGCAAAATTAGGATAAAATAGCTGTTCTCAGCTTGCAAAAACATACAAAATGCTGTTTTCAAGTATTTAAACTGTCATATTCATGTTTCTGTCGTGTACAATAGCTAATGTTTGGTGAAAGCAAGATAAAAATGCTGTTTTAAGCATGCAAAAGCATACAAAACACCGTTTTCAAGTATTTAAACTGTCATATTCATGTATATGTCGTGTGTAATGGCTTATGTTTGCAAAATCAAGATAAAATAGCTGTTTTCAGCTTGCAAAAACATACAAAATGCTGTTTTCAAGTATTTAAACTGTCATATTCATGTTTTTCTCGTGTATAATAGCTAATGTTGGTGAAAGCAAGATAAAAATGCTGTTCTAAGCATGCAAAAGCATACAAAACACCGTTTTCAAGTATTTAAACTGTCATATTCAGGTATTTGTCGTGTGTAATGGCTAATGTTTGCAAAATCAAGATAAAATAGCTGTTTTCAGCTTGCAAAAACATACAAAATGCTGTTTTCAAGTATTTAAACTGTCATGTTCATGTATATGTCGTGTGTAATGGCTTATGTTTGCAAAATCAAGATAAAATATCTGTTTTCAGCTTGCAAAAACATACAAAATGCTGTTTTCAAGTATTTAAACTGTCATATTCATGTATATGTAGTGTGTAATGGCTCATGTTTGCAAAATCAAGATAAAATAGCTGTTTTCAGCTTGCAAAAACATAGAAAATGCTGTTTTCAAGTATTTAAACTTTCATATTCATGTATATGTCGTGTGTAACGGCTTATGTTTGCAAAATCAAGATAAAATAGCTGTTTTCAGCTTGCAAAAACATACAAAATGCTGTTTTCAAGTATTTAAACTGTCATATTCATGTATATGTCGTGTGTAATGGCTTATGTTTGCAAAATCAAGATAAAATATCTGTTTTCAGCTTGCAAAAACATACAAAATGCTGTTTTCAAGTATTTAAACTGTCATATTTATGTTTCTGTCGTGTATAATAGCTAATGTTGGTGAAAGCAAGATAAAAATGCTGTTTTAAGCATGCAAAAGCATACAAAACACCGTTTTCAAGTATTTAAACTGTCATATTCAGGTATATGTCGTGTGTAATGGCTTATGTTTGCAAAATCAAGATAAAATAGCTGTTTTCAGTTTGCAAAAACATACAAAATGCTGTTTTCAAGTATTTAAACTGTCATATTTATGTTTCTGTCGTGTATAATAGCTAATGTTGGTGAAAGCAAGATAAAAATGCTGTTTTAAGCATGCAAAAGCATACAAAACACCGTTTTCAAGTATTTAAACTGTCATATTCAGGTATATGTCGTGTGTAATGGCTTATGTTTGCAAAATCAAGATAAAATAGCTGTTTTCAGCTTGCAAAAACATACAAAATGCTGTTTTCAAGTATTTAAATTGTCATATTCATGTTTCTGTCGTGTATAATAGCCAATGTTGGAGAAAACAAGATAAAAATGCTGATTTATGAATGCAAAAGCATACAAAACACCGTTTTCAGGTATTTAAACTGTCATATTCATGTATATGTCGTGAGTAATGGCTTATGTTTGCAAAATCAAGATAAAATAGCTGCTTTCAGCTTGCAAAAACATACAAAATGCTGTTTTCAAGTATTTAAACTGTCATATTCATGTTTCTGTCGTGTACAATAGCTAATGTTGGTGAAAGTAAGATAAAAATGTTGTTTTAAGCATGCATAAGCATACAAAACACGGTTTTCAAGTATTTAAACTGTCATATTCATGTATATGTCGTGTGTAATGGCTTATGTTTGTAAAATTAAGATAAAATAGCTGTTTTCAGCTTGCAAAAACATACAAAATGCTGTTTTCAAGTATTTAAACTGTCATATTCATGTATATGTCGTGTGTTATGGCTTATGTTTGCAAAATCAAGATAAAATCGCTGTTTTCAGCTTGCAAAAACATACAAAATGCTGTTTTCAAGTATTTAAACTGTCATATTCATGTATATGTCGTGTGTAATGGCTTATGTTTGCAAAATCAAGATAAAATAGCTGTTTTCAGCTTGCAAAAACATACAAAATGCTGTTTCCAAGTATTTCAACTGTCATATTCATGTTTCTGTCGTGTACAATAGCTAATGTTGGTGAAAGGAAGATAAAAATGCTGTTTTAAGCATGCAAAAGCATACAAAACACCTTTTTCAAGTATTTAAACTGTCATATTCAAGTATATGTCGTGTGTAATGGCTTATGTTTGCAAAATCAAGATAAAATATCTGTTTTCAACTTGCAAAAACATACAAAATGCTGTTTTCAAGTATTTAAACTGTCATATTCATGTATATGTAGTGTGTAATGGCTCATGTTTGCAAAATCAAGATAAAATAGCTGTTTTCAGCTTGCAAAAACATACAAAATGCTGTTTTCAGGTATTTAAACTGTCATATTCATGTAAATGTCGTGTGTAATAACTTATGTATGCAAAATCAAGATAAAATAGCTGTTTTCAGCTTGCAAAAACATACAAAATGCTGTTTTCATGTATTTAAACTGTCATATTCATGTTTCTGTCGTGTATAATAGCTAATTTTATGAAAGCAAGATAAAAATGCTGTTTTAAGCATGCAAAAGCATACAAAACAAAGTTTTCAAGTATTTAAACTGTCATATTTATGTTTCTGTCGTGTATAATAGCTAATGTTGGTGAAAGCAAGATAAAAATGCTGTTTTAAGCATGCAAAAGCATACAAAACACCGTTTTCAAGTATTTAAACTGTCATATTCATGTTTCTGTCGAGTATAATAGCTGATGTTGGTGAAAGCAAGATAAAAATGCAATTTTAAGCATGCAAAAATATACAAAACACCTTTTCAAGTATTTAAACTGTCATATTCATGTAAATGTCATGTGTTGCAAAATCAAGATAAAATAGCTGTTTTCAGCTTGCAAAAACATACAAAATGCTGTTTTCAAGTATTTAAACTGTCATATTCAGGTATATGTCGTGTGTAATGGCTTATGTTTGTAAAATCAAGATAAAATAGCTGTTTTCAGCTTGCAAAAACATACAAAATGCTGTTTTCAAGTATTTAAACTCTCATATTCATGTTTCTGTCGTGTATAATAGCTAATGTTGGTGAAAGCAGGATAAAAATGCTGTTTTAAGCATGCAAAAGCATACAAAACACCGTTTTCAAGTATGTAAACTCTCATATTCAGGTATATGTCTTGTGTAATGGCTTATGTTTGCAATATCAAGATAAAATAGCTGTTTTCACCTTGCAAAAACATACAAAATGCTGTTTTCAAGTATTTAAACTTTCATATTCATGTATATGTCGTGTGTAACGGTTTATGTTTGCAAAATCAAGATAAAATAGCTGTTTTCAGCTTGCAAAAAACATACAAAATGCTGTTTTCAAGTATTTAAACTGTCATATTCATGTATATGTCATGTGTAATGGCTTATGTTTGCAAAATCAAGATAAAATATCTGTTTTCAGCTTGCAAAAACAAACAATATGCTGTTTTCAAGTATTTAAACTGTCATATTCATGTATATGTAGTGTGTAATGGCTTATGTTTGCAAAATCAAGATAAAATAGCTGTTTACAGCTTGCAAAAACATACAAAATGCTGTTTTCAGGTATTTAAACTGTCATATTCATGTATATGTCGTGTGTAATGGCTTATGTTTGCAAAATCAAGATAAAATAGCTGTTTTCAGCTTGCAAAAACATACAAAATGCTGTTTTCAAGTATTTAAACTGTCATATTCATGTTTCTGTCGTGTATAATAGCTAATGTTGGTGAAAACAAGATAAAAATGCTGTTTAAAGCATGCAAAAGCATACAAAACACAGTTTTCAAGTATTTAAATTGTCATATTCATGTATATGTCGTGAGTAATGGCTTATGTTTGTAAAATCAAGATAAAATAGCTGTTTTCAGCTTGAAAAAACATACAAAATGCTGTTTTTAAGTATTTAAACTATCATATTCATGTATATGTCGTGTGTAATGGCTTATGTTTGCAAAATCAAAATAAAATAGCTGCTTTCAGCTTGCAAAAACATACAAAATGCTGTTTTTAAGTATTTAAACTGTCATATTCATGATTCTGTCGTGTACAATAGCTAATAATATTGGTGAAAGTAAGATAAAAATGCTGTTTTAAGCATGCATAAGCATACAAAACACCGTTTTCAAGTAATAAAACTGTCATATTCATGTATATGTCGTGTGTAATGGCTTCTGTTTGTAAAATCAAGATAAAATAGCTGTTTTCAGCTTGCAAAAACATACAAAATGCTGTTTTTAAGTATTTAAACTGTCATATTCATGTATATGTCGTGTGTAATGGCTTATGTTTGCAAAATTAAGATAAAATAGCTGTTTTCAGCTTGCAAATCATACAAAATGCTGGTTTCAAGTATTTAAACTGTCATATTCATGTTTCTGTCGTGTATAATAGCTAATTTTGGTGAAAGCAAGATAAAAATGATGTTTTAAGCATGCAAAAGCATACAAAACACCGTTTTCAAGTATTTAAACTGTCATATTCATGTTTCTGTCGTGTATAATAGCTAATGTTGGTGAAAGCAAGATAAAAATGCTGTACTAAGCATGCAAAAGCATACAAAACACCGTTTTCAAGTATTTAAACTGTCATATTCATGTATATGTCGTGTGTAATGGCTTATGTTTGTAAAATCAAGATAAAATAGCTGTTTTCAGCTTGCAAAAACATACAAAATGCTGGTTTCAAGTATTTAAACTGTCATATTCATGTATATGTCGTGTGTAATGGCTTATGTTTGCAAAATCAAGATAAAATAGCTGTTTTCAGCTTGCAAAAACATACAAAATGCTGTTTTCAAGTATTTAAACTGTCATATTCATGTATATGTCGTGTGTAATGGCTTATGTTTGCAAAATCAAGATAAAATAGCTGTTTTCAGCTTGCAAAAATATACAAAATGCTGTTTTCAAATATTTAAACTGTCATATTCATGTTTCTGTCGTGTACAATAGCTAATGTTGGTGAAAGCAAGATATAAATGCTGTTTTAAGCATGCAAAAGCATACAAAACACCGTTTTCAAGTATTTAAACTGTCATATTCATGTATATGTCGTGTGTAATGGCTTATGTTTGCAAAATCAAGATAAAATAGCTGTTTTCAGCTTGCAAAAACATACAAAATGCTGTTTTCAAGTATTTAAACTGTCATATTCATGTTTTTGTCGTGTATAATAGCTAATGTTGGTGAAAGCAAGATAAAAATGCTGTTTTAAGCATGCAAAAGCATACAAAACACAGTTTTCAAGTATTTAAATTGTCATATTCATGTATATGTCGTGAGTAATGGCTTATGTTTGTAAAATCAAGATAAAATAGCTGTTTTCAGCTTGCAAAAACATACAAAATGCTGTTTTTAAGTATTTAAACTATCATATTCATGTATATGTCGTGTGTAATGGCTTATGTTTGCAAAATCAAAATAAAATAGCTGCTTTCAGCTTGCAAAAACATACAAAATGCTGTTTTTAAGTATTTAAACTGTCATATTCATGATTCTGTCGTGTACAATAGCTAATAATATTGGTGAAAGTAAGATAAAAATGCTGTTTTAAGCATGCATAAGCATACAAAACACCGTTTTCAAGTAATAAAACTGTCATATTCATGTATATGTCGTGTGTAATGGCTTCTGTTTGTAAAATCAAGATAAAATAGCTGTTTTCAGCTTGCAAAAACATACAAAATGCTGTTTTTAAGTATTTAAACTGTCATATTCATGTATATGTCGTGTGTAATGGCTTATGTTTGCAAAATTAAGATAAAATAGCTGTTTTCAGCTTGCAAATCATACAAAATGCTGGTTTCAAGTATTTAAACTGTCATATTCATGTTTCTGTCGTGTATAATAGCTAATTTTGGTGAAAGCAAGATAAAAATGATGTTTTAAGCATGCAAAAGCATACAAAACACCGTTTTCAAGTATTTAAACTGTCATATTCATGTTTCTGTCGTGTATAATAGCTAATGTTGGCGAAAGCAAGATAAAAATGCTGTACTAAGCATGCAAAAGCATACAAAACACCGTTTTCAAGTATTTAAACTGTCATATTCATGTATATGTCGTGTGTAATGGCTTATGTTTGTAAAATCAAGATAAAATAGCTGTTTTCAGCTTGCAAAAACATACAAAATGCTGGTTTCAAGTATTTAAACTGTCATATTCATGTATATGTCGTGTGTAATGGCTTATGTTTGCAAAATCAAGATAAAATAGCTGTTTTCAGCTTGCAAAAACATACAAAATGCTGTTTTCAAGTATTTAAACTGTCATATTCATGTATATGTCGTGTGTAATGGCTTATGTTTGCAAAATCAAGATAAAATAGCTGTTTTCAGCTTGCAAAAATATACAAAATGCTGTTTTCAAATATTTAAACTGTCATATTCATGTTTCTGTCGTGTACAATAGCTAATGTTGGTGAAAGCAAGATATAAATGCTGTTTTAAGCATGCAAAAGCATACAAAACACCGTTTTCAAGTATTTAAACTGTCATATTCATGTATATGTCGTGTGTAATGGCTTATGTTTGCAAAATCAAGATAAAATAGCTGTTTTCAGCTTGCAAAAACATACAAAATGCTGTTTTCAAGTATTTAAACTGTCATATTCATGTTTTTGTCGTGTATAATAGCTAATGTTGGTGAAAGCAAGATAAAAATGCTGTTTTAAGCATGCAAAAGCATACAAAACACCGTTTTCAAGTATTTAAACTGTCATATTCAGGTATTTGTCGTGTGTAATGGCTAATGTTTGCAAAATCAAGATAAAATAGCTGTTTTCAGCTTGCAAAAACATACAAAATGCTGTTTTCAAGTATTTAAACTGTCATATTCATGTATATGTCGTGTGTAATGGCTTATGTTTGCAAAATCAAGATAAAAAAGCTGTTTTCAGCTTGCAAAAACATACAAAATGCTGTTTTCAAGTATTTAAACTGTCATATTTATGTTTCTGTCGTGTATAATAGCTAATGTTGGTGAAATCAAGATAAAAATGCTGTTTTAAGCATGCAAAAGCATACAAAACACCGTTTTCAAGTATTTAAACTCTCATATTCAGGTATTTGTCGTGTGTAATGGCTTATGTTTGCAAATTCAAGATAAAATAGCTGTTTTCAGCTTGCAAAAACATAGAAAATGCTGCTTTCAAGTATTTAAACTTTCATATTCATGTATATGTCGTGTGTAACGGCTTATGTTTGCAAAATCAAGATAAAATAGCTGTTTTCAGCTTGCAAAAACATACAAAATGCTGTTTTCAAGTATTTAAACTGTCATATTCATGTATATGTCGTGTGTATTGGCTTATGTTTGCAAAATCAAGATAAAATATCTGTTTTCAGCTTGCAAAAACATACAAAATGCTGTTTTCAAGTATTTAAACTGTCATATTCATGTATATGTAGTGTG
The DNA here is from genome assembly GCA_963942605.1 of Poecilus cupreus. Classification (NCBI taxonomy): domain Eukaryota; kingdom Metazoa; phylum Arthropoda; class Insecta; order Coleoptera; family Carabidae; genus Poecilus; species Poecilus cupreus. The sequence continues at coordinate 22,193 of CAWWDY010000869.1, read as the reverse complement.
TAATGGCTCATGTTTGCAAAATCAAGATAAAATAGCTGTTTTCAGCTTGCAAAAACATACAAAATGCTGTTTTCAGGTATTTAAACTGTCATATTCATGTATATGTCGTGTGTAATGGCTTATGTTTGCAAAATCAAGATAAAATAGCTGTTTTCAGCTTGCAAAAACATACAAAATGCTGTTTTCAAGTATTTATATATATATTAATAGTTAATGTTGGTGAAAACAAGATAAAAATGCAATTTTAGGCATGCAAAAATATACAAAACACCTTTTCAAGTATTTAAACTGTCATATTCATGTAAATGTCGTGTGTAATGGCTTATGTTTGCAAAATCAAGGTAAAATAACTGTTTTCAGCTTGCAAAAACATACAAAATGCTGTTTTCAAGTATTTAAACTGTCATATTCATGTGTAACAGCTACCCTGCACTAAGTGCCAATGAGTACTGACAAGTGTTTATTTTACTTGACCGAAATATCAATCAAAATATTAGAAAATTAATCAATTAATCGACCAAGGGTAGCGAAAATCCGCCGGCCACCACAGAACAGTTATAACTCCGTTCTGAAGAGTTAAATATTCGAGAAAATACTTACGTCGTTAATTACTGGGCAGGACAAGGCTCACTAAATAATCTCAACACTAAACTTGGATGTAAGGCAGTATAAATGAAAATCAAATTCTCAAAACAATAACAATTTACTAACAAAAAATAAAAATAGAAAAATCCCAATAAACAGGTTACAAAATTATTAAACTAATTTGCTCAACTCGACACGATCAACCACAGTTTACCTACTTGAACATATCATCAAAATTAGAATATGCTATCACCGCAACGTACGTACAAGTACAAATATCAAATTATCAATCTACTTACAGTTCATTCCTTCGCTGACTGCCGTTCTCACGTGCACTGGTACGCGAACATAAACGCACAATTAATCAAGAGATTCAAGTTAATCTAACTTAGCATTAGCAACTTAACCCGAAATTTACTTGATTCAAACTGGACTTTAGTTTAGACTTCGCAACTTAATCTGAACACAAACAACTCAATTCGACTCTACTCGATAAATAAAATAATCAATTCTCAAAACGCAACAACAAATATCTTTCAAGAAAAACTTTACCCAATATTCAACTATTTACTCACAACTCTAAAACGGCAGGAGATGAACACAAACTTGTAAACTGTTTCGATCAGTGTCTAAAACAAGACTGTCGAAGTGAAATCACACATGAACCCTCGATGGGTGATTTTACCCCCACTTAACTTAACTTGAGCATCTTAAAACTACTTTACAATTGGCTAAACAGTTCTTTAACAAAATCTAATTGGTCAAGTGATTCTAGATTTCTCGGGGTTGGAAGGGTGCGGAACTTGACAAACCTTTTAACGGACTTTTTACTTCTAAGAACTGAATCTTCGGAAATCTTAACAATCACTAACCCGCCAAAACCGCCTTCGCTTCCTTAGCAATAATCTTAAATAACTTACTCTTTACTTGAACCCGACTTTACTTGACATCTGTCACATAACTTTAAACGACAATTAACTAAAATTCTCTAAACTGTAATACAATGGGAAAGCGATTTTTGAAGCGTTACAAATCTCTAAAAAAATATCTATACACTAGCCGGATGGCGCACAGCATGCCTTTTTCTGGTTTTAGGCACGAAATCTCATCTTCTTCTAGTTGAACACAAAATGCGTGTTACACATGTTTCTGTCGTGTATAATAGCTAATTTTGGTGAAAGCAAGATAAAAATGCTGCTTTAAGCATGCAAAAGCATACAAAACACCGTTTTCAAGTATTTAAACTGTCATATTCATGTTTCTGTCGTGTATAATAGCTAATGTTGGTGAAAGCAAGATAAAAATGCTGTTTTAAGCATGCATAAGCATACAAAACATCGTTTTCAAGTATTTAAACTGTCATATTCATGTATATGTCGTGTGTAATGGCTTATGTTTGCAAAATCAAGATAAAATAGCTGTTTTCAGCTTGCAAAAACATACAAAATGCTGTTTTCAAGTATTTAAATTGTCATATTCATGTGTAACAGCATGCAAAAGCATACAAAACACCGTTTTCAAGTATTTAAACTGTCATATTCATGTTTCTGTCGTGTATAATAGCTAATGTTGGTGAAAACAAGACAAAAATGCTGTTTTGAGCATGCAAAAGCATACAAAACACCGTTTTCAAGTATTTAAACTGTCATATTCATGTATATGTCGTGAATAATATCTTATGTTTGCAAAATCAAGATAAAATAGCTGCTTTCAGCTTGCAAAAACATACAAAATGCTGTTTTCAAGTATTTAAACTGTCATATTCATGTTTCTGTCGTGTACAATAGCTAATGTTGGTGAAAGTAAGATAAAAATGCTGTTTTAAGCATGCAAAAGCGTACAAAACACCGTTTTTAAGTATTTTAACTGTCATATTCATGTATATGTCGTGTGTAATGGCTTATGTTTGCAAAATCAAGATAAAATAGCTGTTTTCAGCTTGCAAAAACATACAAAACGCATAAGCATACAAAACACCGTTTTCAAGTGTTTAAACTGTCATATTCATGTATATGTCGTGTGTAATGGCTTATGTTTGCAAAATCAAGATATAATAGCTGTTTTCAGCTTGCAAAAACATAGAAAATGCTGTTTTCAAGTACTTAAACTGTCATATTCATGTTTCTGTCGTGTACAAAAGCTAATGTTGGTAAAAGCAAGATAAAAATGCTGTTCTAAGCATGCAAAAGCATACAAAACACCGTTTTCAAGTATTTAAACTGTCATATTCATGTATATGTCGTGTGTAATGGCTTAAGTTTGCAAAATCAAGATAAAATAGCTGTTTTCAGCTTGCAAAAACATACAAAATGCTGTTTTCAAGTATTTAAACTGTCATATTCATGTTTCTGTCGTGTATAATAGCTAATGTTGGTGAAAGCAAGATAAAAATGCTATTTTAAGCATGCAAAAGCATACAAAACACCGTTTGCAAGTGTTTAAACTGTCATATTCAGGTATATGTCGTGTGTAATGGCTTATGTTTGTAAAATCAAGATAAAATAGCTGTTTTCAGCTTGCAAAAACATACAAAATGCTGTTTTCAAGTATTTAAACTGTCATATTCATGTTTCTGTCGTGTATAATAGCTAATGTTGGTGAAAGCAGGATAAAAATGCTGTTTTAAGCATGCAAAAGCATACAAAACACCGTTTTCAAGTATTTAAACTCTCATATTCAGGTATATGTCGTGTGTAATGGCTTATGTTTACAAATCAAGATAAAATAGCTGTTTTCACCTTGCAAAAACATACAAAATGCTGTTTTCAAGTATTTAAACTTTCATATTCATGTATATGTCGTGTGTAACGGCTTATGTTTGCAAAATCAAGATAAAATAGCTGTTTTCAGCTTGCAAAAAACATACAAAATGCTGTTTTCAAGAATTTAAACTGTCATATTCATGTATATGTCATGTGTAATGGCTTATGTTTGCAAAATCAAGATAAAATATCTGTTTTCAGCTTGCAAAAACAAACAATATGCTGTTTTCAAGTATTTAAACTGTCATATTCATGTATATGTAGTGTGTAATGGCTTATGTTTGCAAAATCAAGATAAAATAGCTGTTTCAGCTTGCAAAAACATACAAAATGCTGTTTTCAGGTATTTAAACTGTCATATTCATGTATATGTCGTGTGTAATGGCTTATGTTTGCAAAATCAAGATAAAATAGCTGTTTTCAGCTTGCAAAAACATACAAAATGCTGTTTTCAAGTATTTAAACTGTCATATTCATGTTTCTGTCGTGTATAATAGCTAATGTTGGTGAAAGCAAGATAAAAATGCTGTTTTAAGCATGCATAAGCATACAAAACACCGTTTTCAAGTGTTTAAACTGTCATATTCATGTATATGTCGTGTGTAATGGCTTATGTTTGCAAAATCAAGATAAAATAGCTGTTTTCAGCTTGGAAAAACATACGAAATGCTGTTTTCAAGTATTTAAATTGTCATATTTATGTTTCTGTCGTGTATAATAGCTAATGTTGGTGAAAACAAGATAAAAATGCTGTTTTAAGCATGCAAAAGCATACAAAACACCGTTTTCAAGTATTTAAACTGTCATATTCATGTATATGTCGTGAGTAATGGCTTATGTTTGTAAAATCAAGATAAAATAGCTGTTTTCAGCTTGCAAAAACATACAAAATGCTGTTTTTAAGTATTTAAACTATCATATTCATGTATATGTCGTGTGTAATGGCTTATGTTTACAAAATCAAAATAAAATAGCTGCTTTCAGCTTGCAAAAACATACAAAATGCTGTTTATAAGTATTTAAACTGTCATATTCATGATTCTGTCGTGTACAATAGCTAATAATGTTGGTGAAAGTAAGATAAAAATGCTGTTTTAAGCATGCATAAGCATACAAAACACCGTTTTCAAGTAATAAAACTGTCATATTCATGTATATGTCGTGTGTAATGGATTCTGTTTGTAAAATTAAGATAAAATAGCTGTTTTCAGCTTGCAAAAACATACAAAATGCTGTTTTTAAGTATTTAAACTGTCATATTCATATATATGTCGTGTGTAATGGCTTATGTTTGCAAAATCAAGATAAAATAGCTGTTTTCAGCTTGCAAATCATACAAAATGCTGGTTTCAAGTATTTAAACTGTCATATTCATGTTTCTGTCGTGTATAATAGCTAATTTTGGTGAAAGCAAGATAAAAATGATGTTTTAAGCATGCAAAAGCATACAAAACACCGTTTTCAAGTATTTAAACTGTCATATTCATGTTTCTGTCGTGTATAATAGCTAATGTTGGTGAAAGCAAGATAAAAATGCTGTACTAAGCATGCAAAAGCATACAAAACACCGTTTTCAAGTATTTAAACTGTCATATTCATGTATATGTCGTGTGTAATGGCTTATGTTTGTAAAATCAAGATAAAATAGCTGTTTTCAGCTTGCAAAAACATACAAAATGCTGTTTTCAAGTATTTAAACTGTCATATTCATGTTTCTGTCGTGTATAATAGCTAATGTTGGTGAAAGCAGGATAAAAATGCTGTTTTAAGCATGCAAAAGCATACAAAACACCGTTTTCAAGTATTTAAACTCTCATATTCAGGTATATGTCGTGTGTAATGGCTTATGTTTACAAATCAAGATAAAATAGCTGTTTTCACCTTGCAAAAACATACAAAATGCTGTTTTCAAGTATTTAAACTGTCATATTCATGTTTCTGTCGTGTATAATAGCTAATGTTGGTGAAAGCAAGATAAAAATTCTGTTTTAAGCATGCAAAAGCATACAAAACACCGTTTGCAAGTATTTAAACTGTCATATTCAGGTATATGTCGTGTGTAATGGCTTGTGTTTGTAAAATCAAGATAAAATAGCTGTTTTCAGCTTGCAAAAACATACAAAATGCTGTTTTCAGGTATTTAAACTGTCATATTCATGTATATGTCGTGTGTAATGGCTTATGTTTGCAAAATCAAGATAAAATAGCTGTTTTCAGCTTGCAAAAACATACAAAATGCTGTTTTCAAGTATTTAAACTGTCATATTCATGTTTCTGTCGTGTATAATAGCTAATTTTGGTGAAAGCAAGATAAAAATGGTGCTTTAAGCATGCAAAAGCATACAAAACACCGTTTTCAAGTATTTAAACTGTCATATTCATGTTTCTGTCGTGTATAATAGCTAATGTTGGTGAAAGCAAGATAAAAATGCTGTTTTAAGCATGCATAAGCATACAAAACACCGTTTTCAAGTGTTTAAACAGTCATATTCATGTATATGTCGTGTGTAATGGCTTATGTTTGCAAAATCAAGATAAAATAGTTGTTTTCAGCTTGGAAAAACATACATAATGCTGTTTTCAAGTATTTAAATTGTCATATTCATGTTTCTGTCGTGTTTAATAGCTAATGTTGGTGAAAACAAGATAAAAATGCTGTTTTAAGCATGCAAAAGCATACAAAACACCGTTTTCAAGTATTTAAACTGTCATATTCATGTATATGTCGTGAGTAATGGCTTATGTTTGTAAAATCAAGATAAAATAGCTGTTTTCAGCTTGCAAAAACATACAAAATGCTGTTTTTAAGTATTTAAACTATCATATTCATGTATATGTCGTGTGTAATGGCTTATGTTTGCAAAATCAAAATAAAATAGCTGCTTTCAGCTTGCAAAAACATACAAAATGCTGTTTTTAAGTATTTAAACTGTCATATTCATGATTCTGTCGTGTACAATAGCTAATAATGTTGGTGAAAGTAAGATAAAAATGCTGTTTTAAGCATGCATAAGCATACAAAACACCGTTTTCAAGTAATAAAACTGTCATATTCATGTATATGTCGTGTGTAATGGCTTCTGTTTGTAAAATCAAGATAAAATAGCTGTTTTCAGCTTGCAAAAACATACAAAATGCTGTTTTTAAGTATTTAAACTGTCATATTCATGTATATGTCGTGTGTAATGGCTTATGTTTGCAAAATCAAGATAAAAAAGCTGTTTTCAGCTTGCAAATCATACAAAATGCTGGTTTCAAGTATTTAAATTGTCATATTCATGGATTGGTAACATTGTCGCTAAGTAAGAAAGTTAAATCTTCTAACAGTGGATCATTTAAATTGTAATATATAATGAAATAACGAGATTTAAAAAGTGCAAAAGTAGTGAAATCATCAATACAAAGTTGTGCTTTGGATCAACATAAAAATTGGAACAACAACTTTCAACAGATGAGTCAAAAGTGAGTTTGAAAAATTTCTTAAGATACACAAGGTCACACCTCAAACTAATCTCAGTACGTCTAAGACAAATTCTAACTACCGCGCGCAAGCGTGTCTAACTCGAATCTTAACAAAATCAGTGTTGCCAAAAGTAGTAAAAATAAATAAATACAGAAATGGCCACAATTGAAGAGATATCAAAATTACTTAAACCGATGAAGGAAAATATAGAAAAGATACATGATTCACTTACAAACTTAAATAATAAGATTTCCAATATTTCCAAAGAAAATAAAACAAAATATGAAGAACTCGAAAAAGAGCTCAAATTAAAAGATAAACAAATTGAACTATTAGAAATAAAAATACGTGAAAAAAATTTAGTTTTTTTCGGAGTAAAAGAAACCCAAGGGGAAAATATAGAGCAAACAATTCTAGAAATTATACAGGAGGATATGAAGTTACAGAATATTGTAGAAAACAACATCGAAGCGACAAAAAGAATCGGTAAAATGGAGCCCAATAAAACAAGACCTGTACTCATAGAACTTAACTCGAAAAAAGTTAAAAAACTAATAATGCAAAATGCAAGAGCTCTTAGTAATAAAAGAATATTTATAGAAGAAGATTTTCCTCCTACAGTCATACGAGACAGAAAAATATTGAAACACCATCTATTGAAGGCAAAAAAAGATAACATGAAAGTATCTCTAAACCGAAATGTACTGTACGTAAATGGAACTAAATACACTGTCGAGGACTTTACCGAGTATAACTCTCAAACTGATAAAGATGCTGAATTCATGACACCACAATTACAACGAGCAAACACGTTCTATTCCCTACATAATACTTCAATCGGTGAAAGAAAATCTGCAGATAACCCGAATATTATCACAATACAGCACCCAAAACAAAACTTTCAAAAAACTCAGAATAGTAAAGAAGACCAGAAATCAGGGCAAGGACAAGAACAGAAAATAACAACCAAAGAACTTCCAATAAATATTGAAAAGAAAATAACCAAACCTAGCACACCCAAAACAGGATCTGGTTCTATAGATCGCCAGATACAGACAAGATTACGTACTAATTCAACTTCAAAAAACTTAGAAGTATCCAGAATCTAAACACGCTCTCGAATCCAGAAAATAAAGTAATGTTTTGGAATGTACAAGGATTTAAAAACATCTCAAGACTTAATAATATGGAGCAAGATATTCTCCTACAACATGATGTCATATGTTTAATAGAAACGTGGCTAACTTATAAACTAAAGGATAATCCGATGTTTTTAAACCATTATAATAGATATGAACAGCCAGCTTCCAAAGAAGCTAGTACGGGTCGTGGCATTGGCGGACTAATTATCTTTTCTAAATTTGATCTGAACAATGTTACAATTGTTGAACAAGAAGCACACTGGATATTCTTGAAGATTTCAAATAAAACAAGGAAAATCATTTTAGGTGTGACGTACTTCTCTTTCTCTTATGACTATCCTACTTTACTAGAAATGTTCTCCAACAATCTGGATAATATATTAAACATTTACCCATATCATTCATTTCTGATTGGCGGAGACTACAACGCTAGAATAGGAGAAATTAATAATGTTGAAGAATTACTTCTTGCAAACACCACATTACATGCAAACCGCTCTTCCAACGACAAAATCATAAACAAGAAGGGTAGAGATTTAATTAATATAATGGAAGAAAAGAGTCTATTCGTTTTAAATGGAAGATCCTACAGCGATACACCAGCAAAATTTACCTTTATTGGTCCTCGGGGAAAAAGTACAATAGATTTGGTATGGACTGATTTATCAGCTATACAATTAATAGTAGATTTTCTTGTCATAGAAGAGATAGTAATTTCAGATCATATGATATGTTCTTTGCATATTAAAAATTTATTCTGTATTGAAAACCAGCAACAGAATAAAACAAACATAACTATCTGTAAAACAATTTGGGATATACATAAATCAGAAATCTACACAGAAACATTAGAGAAGCAATACATAGAAACCTCACTAGATGGAAATAACACTATCGAAGAAAATTACTTTTACTTTAAAAATAAAATAGAAGATACGTGCAATAAACTAGAATTACGAAGAACCATACAGCTTAGAAATAATATTAAAAGAAATTCATGGTACAACGAACTATGTCTTAAGTCAAAACAAAAATGTAGAAGATTATTACGGAACTGTAAAAAGAACAAGTTCAACGCGGAATCCCTTCTTCATTATCAAGAGGCAAAGAAGGAATACAAACATATCATAAATGAACAAAAAAATAAATACAAATCAGAAGTAAAAAACAAACTTGAATTAGTAAAGGACCAAACGGATTTCTGGAAAACCATAAAAGCTTTAAATTCAAAAAATATTCCACAGAGCCCTATAAAATTGGAAGAATGGACTCAATATTTTAAGAATTGGTATGGCACGAAAATTATAATTGAAGAAAAAAAATTTGGTACCTGTCACCCTTACCTGGATTCAGCAATCACAATGCAAGAACTAAATTTTGCGCTGCAACATTTAAAATCAAGAAAAAGCCCAGGAATTGATGGAATTATAAATGAACATTTGAAAAATTTACCAAATAACTGGAAAATCTTTTTAAACCGCTTATTAAACCAATTTCTGGAGAATGAAGATCTTCCAAAAAATCTAAAAACGGTCAAACTTTGTTTGCTACATAAAAAAGGAGACCTGTTGAATAAAGATAACTATCGTGGTATTGCTCTCAGCAATACAATTACCAAACTTTTCACTTTTATTTTAAATAATAGAGTGCAGACTTGGGCAGAAAGCTACGATATTCTACCAGAATCTCAAGCTGGCTTTCGAAAGAAAAGATCATGTACAGACAACTTGTTTGTACTTAATACTATAGTAGAGACATCCTTTTTGACAAACAATAAAAATTTATATACGATCTTTGTGGACTTTCGTAAAGCCTTCGATACAGTTATTCATGACATATTATGGTACAAACTTAACACCTTAGGAGTTAGTGGAAAAATAATTAGGCTTATGAAAAACATATACGATGATGCATTTCTCCAAATAAACATAAACAATGAAGCTTCGGAAAAAATCCAAATTACGAAAGTGTATTGCAGGGAGAATGCACTAGTCCGCTTTTCTTTGCACTCTTTATTTCTGACATTGAGAATTTTTTTAAAGAAAGAAACTTACAAGGCTACTTTATCACTCCATCGGTAGATATTTTAATGCTTCAATATGCGGACGACATCGTACTATTTGCTAACTCTCCTATAGACGTACAACGAAAACTCTCTGCTTTAGGCGATTACTGCAATAATTTGAAACTAGAAATCAATGCGGATAAAACAAAAATTCTTCATTTCCATAGAGGAAGACCGCCTAAAAGGAATTTGAAATATGTTTGCCAAGAAAAAGAAATTCACTTTGCAAACTCTTATACATATCTGGGCATAAAATTTAAAGCATCCGGCTCTTTTAATGAAAATACTATGGATGTGGTCAGTAAAGCAAATAGGGCAACAGGGGTCATAAAGCATACATTAATCAAAGCACAAACTTACTCTTGGACTACAGTCTTGAAATTATATTCTTCAGTTGTCATACCTACAATGTTATATGGTGCAGAGATTTGGGGCTGTTTTCAAAACGAGGAGATTGAAAAAGGTCAAAGTCAATTTTTCAAAACTATGTTCTCCTGGCAAAAGACTACTCCAAATTATTTACTGAGGCGAGAAACGGGGCAACCTAATCTTCAAGTTCTAATTTTCAAGAAAATACTTTGCTGGTGGTATAAAATATTGTTGATGTCCGAGAATAGATACGTTAGAATATGCTACAACAAACTTTTCCAAATAAATCAAAGCTCTAATATTTCAAATGAAATTCAAACCAAATTTAACTGGGTAAGAAACTTAGAGCGGATGCTAAAAAGGTTAAATTTCCAATGGGTGTGGGAAAATCAGAATTTCATCCAGCTTTCAGAAGAAATTGACAATATATTAACAGCTTTAAATGAACTTTTATACAATATTGACACAGAACGTATAAAAATTTCTTCTCGCAATTCTCACTTCAAACTGTATAACACTAACTTCCATTACTTGTCACTTGACATCCCGTATAATATCCTGAAAATATCCTGTCAACTCCGTACTGCCAACCTTGAATTACATTACATATATCAACATGGAACCTGTCATAAATTTGATCGCAATGAAATCTGCAGTATTTGTAACCTTTTTGAACCGAATGACATATTTCATTTCCTTTTCCGTTGTCCCATACTCACACCTCTTAGAACAACCTTCATAAACAAGTACATCAGCCCAGCAGACCCAAAATTGGAGCAACTCCTGGGGGACCTCACCAAGGAGAAGATGTTTGATATTGCCAACTATATTAGAAACGCCACCAAAATTCGAGCATTTGCACTAAATCTATGAAACGTATATTCCTGTACATGTTTATTTAATACAATATTATGTATTCACATGTTAAATTTAAACTTTTAAACATTATTTATCAATTATTAATTATTCTATGCAATGTTACTTATTCTTTTGTAAAGAGTTATTTCTCTTAAGCAAAATAAATATTATTATTATTATTATTATTATTATATTCATGTTTCTGTCGTGTATAATAGCTAATGTTGGTGAAAACAAGATAAAAATGCAATTTTAAGCATGCAAAAATATACAAAACACCTTTTCAAGTATTTAAACTGTCATATTCATGTAAATGTCGTGTGTAATGGCTTATGTTTGCAAAATCAAGATAAAATAGCTGTTTTCAGCTTGCAAAAACATACAAAATGCTGTTTTCAAGTATTTAAACTGTCATATTCATGTGTAACAGCTACCCTGCACTAAGTGCCAATGAGTACTGACAAGTGTTTATTTTACTTGACCGAAATATTAATCAAAATATTAGAAAATTAATCAATTAATCGACCAAGGGTAGCGAAAATCCGCCGGCCACCACAGAACAGTTATAACTCCGTTCTGAAGAGTTAAATATTCGAGAAAATACTTACGTCGTTAATTACTGGGCAGGACAAGGCTCACTAAATAATCTCAACACTAAACTTGGATGTAAGGCAGTATAAATGAAAATCAAATTCTCAAAACAATAACAATTTACTAACAAAAAATAAAAATAGAAAAATCCCAATAAACAGGTTACAAAATTATTAAACTAATTTGCTCAACTCGACACGATCAACCACAGTTTACCTACTTGAACCTATCATCAAAATTAGAATATGCTATCACCGCAACGTACGTACAAGTACAAATATCAAATTATCAATCTACTTACAGTTCATTCCTTTGCTGACTGCCGTTCTCACGTGCACTGGTACGCGAACATAAACGCACAATTAATCAAGAGATTCAAGTTAATCTAACTTAGCATTAGCAACTTAACCCGAAATTTACTTGATTCAAACTGGACTTTAGTTTAGACTTCGCAACTTAATCTGAACACAAACAACTCAATTCTACTCTACTCGATAAATAAAATAATCAATTCTCAAAACGCAACAACAAATATCTTTCAAGAAAAACTTTACCCAATATTCAACTATTTACTCACAACTCTAAAAACGGCAGGAGATGAACACAAACTTGTAAACTGTTTCGATCAGTGTCTAAAACAAGACTGTCGAAGTGAAATCACACATGAACCCTCGATGGGTGATTTTACCCCCACTTAACTTAACTTGAGCATCTTAAAACTACTTCACAATTGGCTAAACAGTTCTTTAACAAAATCAAATTGGTCAAGTGATTCTAGATTTCTCGGGGTTGGAAGGGTGCGGAACTTGACAAACCTTTTAACGGACTTTTTACTTCTAAGAACTGAATCTTCGGAAATCTTAACAATCACTAACCCGCCAAAACCGCCTTCGCTTCCTTAGCAATAATCATAAATAACTTACTCTTTACTTGAACCCGACTTTACTTGACATCTGTCACATAACTTTAAACGACAATTAACTAAAATTCTCTAAACTGTAATACAATGGGAAAGCGATTTTTGAAGCGTTACAAATCTCTAAAAAAATATCTATACACTAGCCGGATGGCGCACAGCATGCCTTTTTCTGGTTTTAGGCACGAAATCTCATCTTCTTCTAGTTAAACACAAAATGCGTGTTACACATGTTTCTGTCGTGTATAATAGCTAATTTTGGTGAAAGCAAGATAAAAATGCTGTTTTAAGCATGCATAAGCATACAAAACATCGTTTTCAAGTATTTAAACTGTCATATTCATGTATATGTCGTGTGTAATGGCTTATGTTTGCAAAATCAAGATAAAATAGCTGTTTTCAGCTTGCAAAAACATACAAAACGCTATTTTCAGGTATTTAAATTGTCATATTCTCGTATATGTCGTGTATAATGGCTTATGTTTGCAAAATCAAGATATAATAGCTGTTTTCAGCTTGCAAAAACATAGAAAATGCTGTTTTCAAGTACTTAAACTGTCATATTCATGTTTCTGTCGTGTACAAAAGCTAATGTTGGTGAAAGCAAGATAAAAATGCTGTTTTAAGCATGCAAAAGCATACAAAACACCGTTTTCTAGTATTTAAACTGTCATATTCATGTATATGTCGTGTGTAATGGCTTATGTTTGCAAAATCAAGATAAAATAGCTGTTTTCAGCTTGCAAAAACATACAAAATGCTGTTTTCAAGTATTTAAATTGTCATATTCATGTTTCTGTCGTGTATAATAGCTAATGTTGGTGAAAACAAGACAAAAATGCTGTTTTAAGCATGCAAAAGCATACAAAACACCGTTTTCAAGTATTTAAACTGTCATATTCATGTATATGTCGTGAATAATATCTTATGTTTGCAAAATCAAGATAAAATAGCTGCTTTCAGCTTGCAAAAACATACAAAATGCTGTTTTCAAGTATTTAAACTGTCATATTCATGTTTCTGTCGTGTACAATAGCTAATGTTGGTGAAAGTAAGATAAAAATGCTGTTTTAAGCATGCAAAAGCGTACAAAACACCGTTTTTAAGTATTTTAACTGTCATATTCATGTATATGTCGTGTGTAATGGCTTATGTTTGCAAAATCAAGATAAAATAGCTGTTTTCAGCTTGCAAAAACATACAAAACGCTATTTTCAGGTATTTAAATTGTCATATTCTTGTATATGTCGTGTGTAATGGCTTATGTTTGCAAAATCAAGATATAATAGCTGTTTTCAGCATGCAAAAACATAGAAAATGCTGTTTTCAAGTACTTAAACTGTCATATTCATGTTTCTGTCGTGTACAAAAGCTAATGTTGGTAAAAGCAAGATAAAAATGCTGTTTTAAGCATGCAAAAGCATACAAAACACCGTTTTCAAGTATTTAAACTGTCATATTCATGTATATGTCGTGTGTAATGGCTTATGTTTGCAAAATCAAGATAAAATAGCTGTTTTCAGCTTGCAAAAACATACAAAATGCTGTTTTCAAGTATTTAAACTGTCATATTCATGTTTCTGTCGTGTATAATAGCTAATGTTGGTGAAAGCAAGATAAAAATGCTATTTTAAGCATGCAAAAGCATACAAAACACCGTTTTCAAGTATTTAAACTCTCATATTCAGTTATATGTCGTGTGTAATGGCTTATGTTTGCAAAATCAAGATAAAATAGCTGTTTTCACCTTGCAAAAACATACAAAATGCTGTTTTCAAGTATTTAAACTTTCATATTCATGTATATGTCGTGTGTAACGGCTTATGTTTGCAAAATCAAGATAAAATAGCTGTTTTCAGCTTGCAAAAACAAACAATATGCTGTTTTCAAGTATTTAAACTGTCATATTCATGTATATGTAGTGTGTAATGGCTTATGTTTGCAAAATCAAGATAAAATAGCTGTTTTCAGCTTGCAAAAACATACAAAATGCTGTTTTCAAGTATTTTAACTGTCATATTCATGTATATGTCATGTGTAATGGCTTATGTTTGCAAAATCATGATAAAATATCTGTTTTCAGCTTGCAAAAACAAACAATATGCTGTTTTCAAGTATTTAAACTGTCATATTCATGTATATGTCGTGTGTAATGGCTTCTGTTTGTAAAATCAAGATAAAATAGCTGTTTTCAGCTTGCAAAAACATACAAAATGCTGTTTTTAAGTATTTAAACTGTCATATTCATGTATATGTCGTGTGTAATGGCTTATGTTTGCAAAATCAAGATAAAATAGCTGTTTTCAGCTTGCAAATCATACAAAATGCTGGTTTCAAGTATTTAAACTGTCATATTCATGTTTCTGTCGTGTATAATAGCTAATTTTGGTGAAAGCAAAATAAAAATGATGTTTTAAGCATGCAAAAGCATACAAAACACCGTTTTCAAGTATTTAAACTGTCATATTCATGTTTCTGTCGTGTATAATAGCTAATGTTGGTGAAAGCAAGATAAAAATGCTGTACTAAGCATGCAAAAGCATACAAAACACCGTTTTCAAGTATTTAAACTGTCATATTCATGTATATGTCGTGTGTAATGGCTTATGTTTGTAAAATCAAGATAAAATAGCTGTTTTCAGCTTGCAAAAACATACAAAATGCTGGTTTCAAGTATTTAAACTGTCATATTCATGTTTCTGTCGTGTATAATAGCTAATGTTGGCGAAAGCAAGATAAAAATGCTGTTTTAAGCATGCAAAAGCATACAAAACACCGTTTTCAAGTATTTAAACTGTCATATTCAGGTATATGTCGTGTGTAATGGCTTATGTTTGCAAAATCAAGATAAAATAGCTGTTTTCAGCTTGCAAAAACATACAAAATGCTGTTTTCAAGTATTTAAACTGTCATATTTATGTTTCTGTCGTGTATAATAGCTAATGTTGGTGAAAGCAAGATAAAAATGCTGTTTTAAGCATGCAAAAGCATACAAAACACCGTTTTTAAGTATTTTAACTGTCATATTCATGTATATGTCGTGTGTAATGGCTTAAGTTTGCAAATTCAAGATAAAATAGCTGTTTTCAGCTTGCAAAAACATACAAAATGCTGTTTTCAGGTATTTAAACTGTCATATTCATGTATATGTCGTGTGTAATGGCTTATGTTGCAAAATCAAGATAAAATAGCTGTTTTCAGCTTGCAAAAACATACAAAATGCTGTTTTCAAGTATTTAAATTGTCATATTCATGTTTCTGTCGTGTATAATAGCTAATGTTGGTGAAAACAAGATAAAAATGCAATTTTAAGCATGCAAAAATATACAAAACACCTTTTCAAGTATTTAAACTGTCATATTCATGTAAATGTCGTGTGTAATGGCTTATGTTTGCAAAATCAAGATAAAATAGCTGTTTTTAGCTTGCAAAAACATACAAAATGCTGTTTTCAAGTATTTAAACTGTCATATTCATGTGTAACAGCTACCCTTCACTAAGTGCCAATGAGTACTGACAAGTGTTTATTTTACTTGACCGAAATATTAATCAAAATATTAGAAAATTAATCAATTAATCGACCAAGGGTAGCGAAAATCCGCCGGCCACCACAGAACAGTTATAACTCCGTTCTGAAGAGTTAAATATTCGAGAAAATACTTACGTCGTTAATTACTGGGCAGGACAAGGCTCACTAAATAATCTCAACACTAAACTTGGATGTAAGGCAGTATAAATGAAAATCAAATTCTCAAAACAATAACAATTTACTAACAAAAAATAAAAATAGAAAAATCCCAATAAACAGGTTACAAAATTAATAAACTAATTTGCTCAACTCGACACGATCAACCACAGTTTACCTACTTGAACCTATCATCAAAATTAGAATATGCTATCACCGCAACGTACGTACAAGTACAAATATCAAATTATCAATCTACTTACAGTTCATTCCTTTGCTGACTGCCGTTCTCACGTGCACTGGTACGCGAACATAAACGCACAATTAATCAAGAGATTCAAGTTAATCTAACTTAGCATTAGCAACTTAACCCGAAATTTACTTGATTCAAACTGGACTTTAGTTTAGACTTCGCAACTTAATCTGAACACAAACAACTCAATTCGACTCTACTCGATAAATAAAATAATCAATTCTCAAAACGCAACAACAAATATCTTTCAAGAAAAACTTTACCCAATATTCAACTATTTACTCACAACTCTAAAAACGGCAGGAGATGAACACAAACTTGTAAACTGTTTCGATCAGTGTCTAAAACAAGACTGTCGAAGTGAAATCACACATGAACCCTCGATGGGTGATTTTACCCCCACTTAACTTAACTTGAGCATCTTAAAACTACTTCACACTTGGCTAAACAGTTCTTTAACAAAATCTAATTGGTCAAGTGATTCTAGATTTCTCGGGGTTGGAAGGGTGCGGAACTTGACAAACCTTTTAACGGACTTTTTACTTCTAAGAACTGAATCTTCGGAAATCTTAACAATCACTAACCCGCCAAAACCGCCTTCGCTTCCTTAGCAATAATCATAAATAACTTACTCTTTACTTGAACCCGACTTTACTTGACATCTGTCACATAACTTTAAACGACAATTAACTAAAATTCTCTAAACTGTAATACAATGGGAAAGCGATTTTTGAAGCGTTACAAATCTCTAAAAAAATATCTATACACTAGCCGGATGGCGCACAGCATGCCTTTTTCTGGTTTTAGGCACGAAATCTCATCTTCTTCTAGTTGAACACAAAATGCGTGTTACACATGTTTCTGTCGTGTATAATAGCTAATTTTGGTGAAAGCAAGATAAAAATGCTGCTTTAAGCATGCAAAAGCATACAAAACACCGTTTTCAAGTATTTAAACTGTCATATTCATGTTTCTGTCGTGTATAATAGCTAATGTTGGTGAAAGCAAGATAAAAATGCTGTTTTAAGCATGCATAAGCATACAAAACATCGTTTTCAAGTATTTAAACTGTCATATTCATGTATATGTAGTGTGTAATGGCTCATGTTTGCAAAATCAAGATAAAATAGCTGTTTTCAGCTTGCAAAAACATACAAAATGCTGTTTTCAAGTATTTAAACTGTCATATTCATGTGTAACAGCTACCCTGCACTAAGTGCCAATGAGTACTGACAAGTGTTTATTTTACTTGACCGAAATATTAATCAAAATATTAGAAAATTAATCAATTAATCGACCAAGGGTAACGAAAATCCGCCGGCCACCACAGAACAGTTATAACTCCGTTCTGAAGAGTTAAATATTCGAGAAAATACTTACGTCGTTAATTACTGGGCAGGACAAGGCTCACTAAATAATCTCAACACTAAACTTGGATGTAAGGCAGTATAAATGAAAATCAAATTCTCAAAACAATAACAATTTACTAACAAAAAATAAAAATAGAAAAATCCCAATAAACAGGTTACAAAATTATTAAACTAATTTGCTCAACTCGACACGATCAACCACAGTTTACCTACTTGAACCTATCATCAAAATTAGAATATGCTATCACCGCAACGTACGTACAAGTACAAATATCAAATTATCAATCTACTTACAGTTCATTCCTTTGCTGACTGCCGTTCTCACGTGCACTGGTACGCGAACATAAACGCACAATTAATCAAGAGATTCAAGTTAATCTAACTTAGCATTAGCAACTTAACCCGAAATTTACTTGATTCAAACTGGACTTTAGTTTAGACTTCGCAACTTAATCTGAACACAAACAACTCAATTCGACTCTACTCGATAAATAAAATAATCAATTCTCAAAACGCAACAACAAATATCTTTCAAGAAAAACTTTACCCAATATTCAACTATTTACTCACAACTCTAAAAACGGCAGGAGATGAACACAAACTTGTAAACTGTTTCGATCAGTGTCTAAAACAAGACTGTCGAAGTGAAATCACACATGAACCCTCGATGGGTGATTTTACCCCCACTTAACTTAACTTGAGCATCTTAAAACTACTTCACAATTGGCTAAACAGTTCTTTAACAAAATCTAATTGGTCAAGTGATTCTAGATTTCTCGGGGTTGGAAGGGTGCGGAACTTGACAAACCTTTTAACGGACTTTTTACTTCTAAGAACTGAATCTTCGGAAATCTTAACAATCACTAACCCGCCAAAACCGCCTTCGCTTCCTTAGCAATAATCATAAATAACTTACTCTTTACTTGAACCCGACTTTACTTGACATCTGTCACATAACTTTAAACGACAATTAACTAAAATTCTCTAAACTGTAATACAATGGGAAAGCGATTTTTGAAGCGTTACAAATCTCTAAAAAAATATCTATACACTAGCCGGATGGCGCACAGCATGCCTTTTTCTGGTTTTAGGCACGAAATCTCATCTTCTTCTAGTTGAACACAAAATGCGTGTTACACATGTTTCTGTCGTGTATAATAGCTAATTTTGGTGAAAGCAAGATAAAAATGCTGCTTTAAGCATGCAAAAGCATACAAAACACCGTTTTCAAGTATTTAAACTGTCATATTCATGTTTCTGTCGTGTATAATAGCTAATGTTGGTGAAAGCAAGATAAAAATGCTGTTTTAAGCATGCATAAGCATACAAAACATCGTTTTCAAGTATTTAAACTGTCATATTCATGTATATGTCGTGTGTAATGGCTTATGTTTGCAAAATCAAGATAAAATAGCTGTTTTCAGCTTGCAAAAACATACAAAACGCTATTTTCAGGTATTTAAATTGTCATATTCTCGTATATGTCGTGTATAATGGCTTATGTTTGCAAAATCAAGATATAATAGCTGTTTTCAGCTTGCAAAAACATAGAAAATGCTGTTTTCAAGTACTTAAACTGTCATATTCATGTTTCTGTCGTGTACAAAAGCTAATGTTGGTAAAAGCAAGATAAAAATGCTGTTTTAAGCATGCAAAAGCATACAAAACACCGTTTTCAAGTATTTAAACTGTCATATTCATGTATATGTCGTGTGTAATGGCTTATGTTTGCAAAATCAAGATAAAATAGCTGTTTTCAGCTTGCAAAAACATACAAAATGCTGTTTTCAAGTATTTAAACTGTCATATTCATGTTTCTGTCGTGTATAATAGCTAATGTTGGTGAAAGCAAGATAAAAATGCTATTTTAAGCATGCAAAAGCATACAAAACACCGTTTGCAAGTGTTTAAACTGTCATATTCAGGTATATGTCGTGTGTAATGGCTTATGTTTGTAAAATCAAGATAAAATAGCTGTTTTCAGCTTGCAAAAACATACAAAATGCTGTTTTCAAGTATTTAAACTGTCATATTCATGTTTCTGTCGTGTATAATAGCTAATGTTGGTGAAAGCAGGATAAAAATGCTGTTTTAAGCATGCAAAAGCATACAAAACACCGTTTTCAAGTATTTAAACACTCATATTCAGGTATATGTCGTGTGTAATGGCTTATGTTTACAAATCAAGATAAAATAGCTGTTTTCACCTTGCAAAAACATACAAAATGCTGTTTTCAAGTATTTAAACTTTCATATTCATGTATATGTCGTGTGTAACGGCTTATGTTTGCAAAATCAAGATAAAATAGCTGTTTTCAGCTTGCAAAAAACATACAAAATGCTGTTTTCAAGTATTTAAACTGTCATATTCATGTATATGTCATGTGTAATGGCTTATGTTTGCAAAATCAAGATAAAATATCTGTTTTCAGCTTGCAAAAACAAACAATATGCTGTTTTCAAGTATTTAAACTGTCATATTCATGTATATGTAGTGTGTAATGGCTTATGTTTGCAAAATCAAGATAAAATAGCTGTTTTCAGCTTGCAAAAACATACAAAATGCTGTTTTCAGGTATTTAAACTGTCATATTTATGTATATGTCGTGTGTAATGGCTTATGTTTGCAAAATCAAGATAAAATAGCTGTTTTCAGCTTGCAAAAACATACAAAATGCTGTTTTCAAGTATTTAAACTGTCATATTCATGTTTCTGTCGTGTATAATAGCTAATTTTGGTGAAAGCAAGATAAAAATGCTGCTTTAAGCATGCAAAAGCATACAAAACACCGTTTTCAAGTATTTAAACTGTCATATTCATGTTTCTGTCATGTATAATAGCTAATGTTGGTGAAAGCAAGATAAAAATGCTGTTTTAAGCATGCATAAGCATACAAAACACCGTTTTCAAGTGTTTAAACTGTCATATTCATGTATATGTCGTGTGTCATGGCTTATGTTTGTAAAATCAAGATAAAATAGCTGTTTTCAGCTTGGAAAAACATACGAAATGCTGTTTTCAAGTATTTAAATTGTCATATTTATTTTTCTGTCGTGTATAATAGCTAATGTTGGTGAAAACAAGATAAAAATGCTGTTTTAAGCATGCAAAGCATACAAAACACCGTTTTCAAGTATTTAAACTGTCATATTCATGTATATGTCGTGAGTAATGGCTTATGTTTGTAAAATCAAGATAAAATAGCTGTTTTCAGCTTGCAAAAACATACAAAATGCTGTTTATAAGTATTTAAACTATCATATTCATGTATATGTCGTGTGTAATGGCTTATGTTTACAAAATCAAAATAAAATAGCTGCTTTCAGCTTGCAAAAACATACAAAATGCTGTTTTTAAGTATTTAAACTGTCATATTCATGATTCTGTCGTGTACAATAGCTAATAATGTTGGTGAAAGTAAGAAAAAAATGCTGTTTTAAGCATGCATAAGCATACAAAACACCGTTTCAAGTAATAAAAACTGTCATATTCATGTATGTGTCGTGTGTAATGGCTTCTGTTTGTGAAATTAAGATAAAATAGCTGTTTTCAGCTTGCAAAAACATACAAAATGCTGTTTTTAAGTATTTAAACTGTCATATTCATGTATATGTCGTGTGTAATGGCTTATGTTTGCAAAATCAAGATAAAATAGCTGTTTTCAGCTTGCAAATCATACAAAATGCTGATTTCAAGTATTTAAACTGTCATATTCATGTTTCTGTCGTGTATAATAGCTAATTTTGGTGAAAGCAAGATAAAAATGATGTTTTAAGCATGCAAAAGCATACAAAACACCGTTTTCAAGCATTTAAACTGTCATATTCATGTTTCTGTCGTGTATAATAGCTAATGTTGGTGAAAGCAAGATAAAAATGCTGTACTAAGCATGCAAAAGCATACAAAACACCGTTTTCAAGTATTTAAACTGTCATATTCATGTATATGTCGTGTGTAATGGCTTATGTTTGTAAAATCAAGATAAAATAGCTGTTTTCAGCTTGCAAAAACATACAAAATGCTGGTTTCAAGTATTTAAACTGTCATATTCATGTTTCTGTCGTGTATAATAGCTAATTTTGGTGAAAGCAAGATAAAAATGCTGTTTTAAGCATGCAAAAGCATACAAAACA